>WPIO01000159.1:380000-570000 GCA_009760855.2 Cristatella mucedo
GCACAGCCTTAATAGTAATACTAGTAATAGCAGGCTCTTCTCTTATATCTCACCCTGAAAGAATCTAATCTCTATGCATGTATTTGCAACTTGCTTCGAGAAAGGTCTAGTCAAGAGTTAACTACTAGTAAGGTATTTTTCATGGACAAGTATACAAAAGCACATCATGAGATGAGATGGCACTCACGGCCACTTATTAGTGAGATCACTGGCTGGTAACGTGCACCGAGTCATGCACAGTTTTACACGCACAGGATAAACAGTTGAGGTCACTGGGTTACTATGCAAAAGTGTGGCATCTCTTTCTCTAGTCACAGTGGACACAGTTTCAGGACAGTCGAGCACATAAAGGACCACAGACTTGGACGGAGCACAGGCTGCGAGTACAAATAGGTAATAGTAATAATAATACACTTGATAAAGCGCCCTCAGAGAACTCAATCTCTCTCTAGGCGCTTTACATTTGCTGCAAAGGGAAATGCAATTGAATGGTGAGTAAAATCATGCTTGACAAACAAACAAAAGGAATAACAAGGTTAGGGGTGACATGCACAGGGTCAGCATGCAAATGTGGTTAGTGGCAGCATGCACAGTGTCAGCACGCATAAGCACATCAAGGACGAATCACAGGGACCCACTAAATGCTGTCCTAAATGGGTGTGTTTTTTATTTCTTTTTAAATGTGGTCAGGTATTCTCACAGTGGTAGTGAGCGAGGTCAGCAACTTCAAATCTTCCCAATGGTGGTCAAATATTAGCAAATATAAGGCTTTTACTCAGGTATTAATACCACATGGTGTCAGCCAATGCCCATATTTTGTAGCTCTACTGAATCTGGTGATCGGGAGCTCACCGTCTGTGCATGCTGGCTTCGGTATGCGTGCTAGTCACACAAAAAAGATTACTATGAGGTCAAGATCGACTGCTGTCAATATCCCCAGGGTCACGACGACGACTGAGACGAAGGGCCAGGCAGTGGTCAAAATGGGCGTGCTTGCATTCAGCCTTGAATGCCACCCAGGCAGTCGATAGCCCATTTGGCTATACGTACGAATCTTACCAAGCTGTCTAAGGCCTTTAAGCCGAGTCCTGGCTTACAGCCAACAAAATATCAGTGACCAGCCGGTCAGCTACATTTGATAAACCAACGTGCTGTAACTAAGGAGGCTCACTGATGTCATCCTGTAGAAGGAAGATGTCTACTATGGCAAAAAATACTGTTGCACAAGAAGATGCATCGACCGAGAACGTCTCCTATTGATTCCGAATATGAATTCTGAAGACGACCTGGCCGAGCAAGGATCTACCAACGATGGCTACATATATACCGTGCTGCTTTGGCTCAGAGATTGAGGTGGTCGTGCCGACCGAGGTCTGGCTGAGGTCGTAGTCTCAAGCCCTGTGGCATATGTGAAGTGCCTGAATAGAGATTAAGTTCTCGTAGGGCGCTATGCAAATGGATAATTTTATTTTATTATTCTCAATATATTGACCTCACTCGGAGCTGCCTAGTTTGTCTAAAGTGGTAACATAGTTTGAGTTAATGTAGGAGCAGAACGAACGATGAACAAGAAGCTCCTCACTTCCGGCACTTATGGGGCCTTATTTGATCAAAATGACTCTTCAAAGCAAAAGAAAATTTTAGTTCTTTGCATGGCAGCAAATAAGGCATCCGAATCATAAATTTCTCGCTCGTGACACTAGGCTCATCATGGCTGAAAGATAACAGACAATGCTAGCGGGTCCAGCTGCTTTTGCTCTGATGCTGTACCTCGATTTGGAAAGTCTATACATACGCATTTTACGAGTTCAAATAATCCTTTTGTGCTTCACCACAGTTGAAAATAGTGATATGAGTAGGATGGATAATGGCTCTAACTAGTTTGCAGAGTCTATTGACTTGGGCGAAGACTGATTAGGCAAACTTTTTCGTCAAGGCAGTACTGGGCTAGAGCAAGCGATTTAAGCTCTTCGATGTTTGGCTGCCCAATAGCATTCATACTTGTGTGTGACTTGGAAGTGAAAATTTTTGTGGAAGCCACGAGATCAAATGTGGTAGATTGGCTATCCCCCTAGACAGGTGGCTTTATAACGAAAACTTTCTCACTTAAGTGCGAACACAGGCTCTTCGAAACAGATCTCTCGAGTAAGCTATATAAGTTCGGAGTACAGCCAGTACTTCGGCCAGTACTGAAGCAACACAGCAAACACAACCCTATCTTAAGACAGAAGGAGCCGAGTTCGCTATCGATGCGTCAGCCCAAAACCACGAGTCAGCCCTCATGCAAGTGTCTCCCTTCTGAGGTAATAAAGGTCGTTTCTCAATACCAAACCACCACGAACTAAGCACCCAATGCTATTTTGGAAGTCAGAATGGGTGCAGCTTGCTAGAAAGGTTTGCAGCTCCACAAAAATGCCATCGAGACAGGCGTTTCTAGATGCGCTACTCTACAAATGGCTCAACTAGGAATCGCACCCTGCTCAGCCCAGTGCCTGCCGCTGCCACACCCCTCCTCAGCCAATCAGTAGTGCTGCGCCCACCGCCACGAACAAAGGGCCATTCATCGTCAAGAAACATATTAAAGAAAATTGAAGGATCATGCTTAAGAGAAAACTGTTATCAATAGGACGGGTATCCCAGCTGTAAAACATGATTTGTACACAATAAAACCAATGAGTTCCACCCGTCCACCCGTATCCAGTCTTTGCTTACCTTTTCCGGTGCGCTAGGGAAGATGGCAGCCGCTACCTACCGCGCTTTCACAGTAGCAAACGGCCGTAGATCGACTGAAAATCAGGTTCAAACAACCAAGCTTTTAGTTTTCTATGTGATTGATTAGTAAGAAAGGCAAGTAGCGCGCCCTGTGTAGTATGCATCGCTAAGCTAGAGGCTGGTAATTGCGATGGAAACTGCTGCAGCCGCCCGGGAGAGTCATAAAGCCGTACGGTCTCATCACCTTGATGTGCAGTCGATGTACACCCAACACCTTGATGTGCATCCAATGTGCATTGTATACCTAGAATGCTCGTAGTTACTTCTCTGCTTCTATTTTGTCTAAAAGTTGGTTTGAATTGCTGCTGCATGCAAAAACAGCTCTCCTTCCCGTCTTCATTCTCCTCGAGGTATCTTGTTTTAAAGGTATGAGTGCTAGTAAACGTCGGCAGCTGGCTCTGATGGAGCCTTGCCCCTTATTACTGCTCAGCCTTTCCCAGCGTGACTAAACCCAGCTGTGCTTTAGGACATTTTGTTCGTGGTAAGCTACCTCGTCTAGTCATTGTTGGGTTTGTGAAGAATTAGCACTCGAGTCCTCCATAACGCTTTGTAGCTGATTGAGTGCGCTTAAATGGGAATTATTTTTTTCAGGAATGCCCCAGCTTCGGCCACCAGCTCACGAATAGAAGGTGACCAGGCTTACTTATCAGGTACGCCTCTTTCATTAGTATCCTACCTAGCCTGACCTGTAGGATGCCTTCGACGCCCAGCAGCGGCTGTTATACTTCATGAAGCCTTAAACAATTCTATGATGCCCATTTAGTGCAACCGGTGAGAGGTGTGACACATGGCAGGCTACTCACTTGCAGAGCACCTGCTATGTATGTGAACCCGAACTCACCAGCAAGTACCACCTCTACGTATCAACTCCTGTTCGGCACCTGATCACCTGGAGTGAGCACCTGCTCTGCGAGTCAGCTCCCGAAGCCTGCGATGGAGAGGCATGACTCACCAGCTTCTTAGCACAGCAACAAGTTAAAATTGGTAGAATGTCAACTCGTCTACTGCAAAGTGAAGAGGTGAGTGCTTTGCCTCTTAGCTCAAAATGACAACTGGACGGTGCGTTTGTGCCAGTCATGATGCACTTCTGTCATTAAGTGTCAACGGTATATGCAAGAACTGTAGGCTTTTGTTCTGAGCTTGGACACTTCATCCGGCGATCCGGTCTTGTCGTTTGACCTGCTTTTGCCGAACGAGTGGTTTGTGAGCCAGACCTGCTATTGAGCTGCCGAGCACTGAGTTGTGACTTTGAAAAGTGGGTTTTCCGATCGCATTTAATGTGTGCACCAATTAGGAAGAATCAGGAGCTTCCTATTAGACTTGTTAGGCAAGCTGCTTTCGGATGAAAACAACTGGTGATATTTCAACGGGCAACTATATATGCGAAAGTGACCCCCGGCCTAGTTTAGGTCTCTACCAGCTTGCCGAAAGCTCACCATTGGAATTGGTAGATCGCGGAGGGGGCAAGTTGATAGCCAATCTGCAGTCTCGACCAAATCCTAGCGATTCCAGACGTCTATTTAAGCCTCTGCCATTTGCTTTATTCCCGTGCTCCTTGCCAGCCTTCCTTGCTGCATTCAGTCTAACGGTAACTCTTGAGCACTGTGGGAAAAGAACCCGAACGATTTTGTGATGACCTCAGCTTCGAGTAGCCCTGCAGTGCCACTCATATGAAATTTCTATGTTAACCTAATGGAGTTTAATATCTTTCTAAAAATTTAAATATGCAAAAACAGACTCATGTAAATTGGTTAGTACCGGAGTCATGTAAATTGGTTAGGTCCGGAGTTCGTATAATAATAGGAGAACCGGATGAATATTGTAGCTTCTTTTTTAATGTGGTGAAGTCTTGGCAAGGTCTTTGATAATAAGTTTGAGGCTTTTGAAGTACAGAAACTAAAATAGTGATCTCTAAAGGATTTGAAGTTTATTCGAGTCTTAAGTACATATCACAGACGAGTAGTTGGTACGATGCTAAACCTCATGGGAAGCAACTCAAAACAGCTGATGTAGAGGAAGGGAGTGGATGTGCCTTAAACTGGTGAGCCGTAATGGCTCACTAGGTAAGGCGGTTGCTTTTCACGACCTCGGCCCGAGGTCGTGGGTTCGAATCCTGTAGTGGGCGATCCTTTATCACCGCTGCAAGCGGTGGTGATAGCCGTCAAGGCTCTTCTGTCGCTATACAAAAGGAGGCTGTTAAATCAGCTTGTATTTATTTATTTATAAACTAAATGGTACGACCTTGAGATCACTAGGCTGTTTTATCGGAGCCAATGCAGGTCGGTAAGAAGTGTGATCTGTGACAGTTCCTGGGTTTAGAGGAGGCAAACATAATTGTTGAGTTGTGAACCAATGTAAGTGTATTACTGCTCTGGTGGTAAGACCTGTGAGCAAAGAGATGATTGGTAAGTGCTTGGACGTGGTTAGGCATGGTATGCATGACTCGAAAACCTCTGCAGCCAAGCATGTCTGCGATGAGAGTCTCAGTTAATAATATTAATAATAATAATGCACTTGATAAAGCGCCCTCAAAGAACTTAATCTCTTTCTAGCTGCTTTACATTTCCTGCAAAGGGAAATGCAATTAAATGATAAATAAAATCATGCTTGAAAAACAAACAAGATGAATAACATGGTTAGGGGTGACATGCACAGGGTCAGCATGCAAATGTGGTTAGTGGCAGCATGCACAATGTCAGCACGCATAAGCACATCAAGGACGAATCACAGGGACCCACTAAATGCTGTCCTAAATAGATGTGTTTTTAAGTTCCTTTTAAATGTGGTCAGGTCAGGGGATGTTCTGACGCAGGTCGGGAGGGAGTTCCAGGCTTTGGGAGCATACGAACTAAATGCACGGTCTCCAAAGGATTTGAGGTTTGTACGAGGTATTTGTAGACTGTTGGATTCCGAAAAGCGAGTGGTACGATGCTTGGCCTGATGGGGGAGTATGTCGGAGAGATAGGCCGGAGCCATAGAATGAAAGGCCCTAAAAGTGAGCGACAAAACCTTGAAGTCAATCCATTGCTTGACTGGTAGCCAGTGCAGGTCGGCGAGAAGTGGAGTAATGTCGCAACTGGGATGCTCACGACAGACAAGCCTAGCTGCAGAGTTTTGCACCAGCTGCATTCGCCTGATCGCACATGCTGGGAGGCCAGTAAGCAGTGAGTTGCAGAAGTCGAGACGGGATGTCACGAATGCATGGACCAACTTAGACGTGGTATCCTTATCTAAACAAGCCCTAATTTTAGCAATGTTATGAAACTGAAAATAGGCAGATTTGACTGTGGAGCTGATATGGTCGTCTAACGAGAGGTCGCTTTGAAATATGACACCTAGATTTCGAGCTGATTCGACAGGAGATATGCTGGCAGAGCCAATTTTGAGAGACAGCCTTTCCAATCTCTGGATCACATTGGGTTTGCCCATAACTAGTAAGTTAGTTTGGTCATCGCTTAGTTTTAGAAAATTTGCTGCCATCCATGTGGGGATGTCATCAATGCATGCAGCAAGTTAGTTTAGAGAATTTGAGGTGCTCGAAGGCTGGGAGGGATCAAAGCAAAGGTTCAACTGAGTGTCATCTGCAGAGAAGTGAAAGCCTAGATTGTGCTTGGCAATCACATCAGCAAGAGGCAGGGTATAAACCGTGAAAAGAACCGGACCTAGCACGGAGCCCTGGGGTACTCCATATTTCAGAGGTACTTCAGATGATCTTTGTCCATTCACGTCAGTACTCTGGAGTCTCCCACTGAGATATCAGTTGTTGCATTAGAGCACACCAAGCCGACTTGCACTGGCTATCAATTGAGAACCGCTTCGACTTAGAGATTTTCACCTCACTTTTGGCTATCCTTATGTCTTTGCCGCAGTCTGCCTGTCGGAATAACTTCCCAGTCAGTCAGGGCATTGTACCACTCACTCCTGCGTCTCAGATCGCATAGCCATGCCTCTAGCAGATCTAAAAATGCTTTAATAATAATAATAATAATAATAATAATAATGCACTCGATAAAGCGCTCTCAAAGAACTTAAATCTCTTTCTAGGTGATTTACATTTGCATTTGGGAGAATGAACATTCAACTTTAGCACTCAGACATCTTGGAACTCTTTTTCAACAGGTATCGAGTTATCCTCTAATATGGTGACATTTGACGATAAGCTGAACCGCATCTGTTTGCTACAGATTTTGCTGCATCTGTGCAAACTATATTGGTGTGCCTGTTTGTGCTTACACTGTTAGCGATATTGCTTGGCTGTTGAGATTTACTAGCCATTTATGGTAAATGTGGTTTGCCAATGTCGAGATTTAGTCTCTTACAGGCCAAAGATTGTCTGTCAAATATTTCGTTTTGTTAACCCTATAATTATTATTGATGAGTCACATCTTAGAGCTAATATATACTTAAGCAAAGTCACTCGGACGATGCCTACGTGTGGAGTCGATGCCCACTCGTGGAGCCGTTAACTTCTTGACATGAGTATCTATGATGCTTAATAAAGAATAAACACTCGAGTTCCCATAACGCTTTGTAGCTTGTTGAACGTGCTTAAATGGGAAGCATTTATTTTAGGAATGCCTTAGTTTCGGCTACCATCTCACAGACGGAAGGTGATCAGGTCTACTTATCAGTTGTGAGTCTTTCCTTTGCCTGTCCTGCCTGCAACATGCATATGGTGCCAAGCGGCAACTGGTGTATTGCATTAAAGCCTTACAAAAGGTCAATCGATGAGAGGTGGCCGCATGGCAGTGAGACATCGGTGGCTACTCACGTATACAGAGTGAGCACGTGCTCAACTAGTTAACCTGAACACAGCAGAAGGTACAGCTCAACTTATGAGCTGCGAAGCACCTGGTCACCGGGAGTGAGCACCTGTTATGCGAGCCAGCTCCAAGAGCCTGCATCGCTGAAGGAAGCATCAACTTCTTATTACAGCAACAAGCTAGAGTTGCTATAGCGTCTACTCGCCTACTGCGAAGTGAGGATGTGAGTGCTTTGCTGCTATGCTCAAGATGACTGCTGGACGGTGTGCTCCTGCCAATCACAATGTCCATCAGTAATTGAGTGTGTATTATGCATGCAAGCACTGAAGGCTTTTGCTCCTTGCTTGAAATTTCATCTGGTGATTCGGTCCCGTCGTTTGACTTGCCCTCACTAAGCTACTCGTTTTTGAGCCAACTCTGCTATTTAGGTGCTGGCAGATTTAGTTGCTGGCTTTTTAGTGTGTGCTTTGCGATCCGGTTACATGTGTGCACCGATTATGCCGTCAGGAACTTGTGATTAGACTTTCTTAGTGCATAGCCTTAGGATGCGAACGACTGTCAATATTTTAATCTGCCCCATATAGGTGAAAGTGGGCCATAAGAAATGAATTCGAATCCTTTGACAGCCTGATGATAGCTCACTATTGGAATTGGTCGATTCCGGGCTGATGGATAGCTGCTCCACAGTCGCGAGTAAATTGCAGCAATTCCAAACGTGCACGAGAGCCTCTGCCATTTGTCTTTTTTGTCTCGTGCTCCTTACTTACCCTGCTTACTGCATTCTGTCTGCATTAATCTTAACGACAATCCTTGAGCACTGTGGGAAAAGGACCACAGCGATTGTGTAATGACCTAAGCTTCGATTTGCCAAGCAGGACCACTTGTAGGACATTCACACAGTGCCTCAAGCGAGCTCAATGATTGTTTGGCTACTTTAGATATGCAAATCAGGAAGCTTGTCAATCGGTTAATGTCTAGCCACACGCAATAGAGAATTGGCAGGACCGGGAAAGTACTGTGACGAACCGGTAGGTTTTGTGATTTTTTTCAATATGGTGAAGTCTAGGCATGGGGTATTGCTCCTTTGATGATAAGTTCGAGGCTTTGTTGTTATAGAAAATGAGAAAATGAATTGGGGATCTCTAAAGGATTTGAAGTTTGTTCGAGTTTTAGGTAACTATTACATAGTAGATGGTACGATGCCAAACCTCACGGGAAGCATGTCAAACAGGTAATGTAGAGGAAGGGAATAAATGTGCCCAAAATGAGAAATGTGACCTTACAGTGAATTTGCTACATTGAGGGAGCCAATGCAGATCGGTAAGAAAGTGGTTGGTCAGTGTCCCTGCGTTTAAAGGAGGCCAAATTACTTTTTAGCATTGAACCAACTGTAAGTGTATTACTGCTCAGATAGTAACACTGGTGAATTTTGAGTTGCTCGGCTAGCACACGGACCCGGTTAGGCGAGCAATTCTTAATTCAGGGGTAGTGGTCGTGTGGAGTAGCCGGTTCTGTCCTGCTGATGGCCTGGCCCTAGTGGGAAAGTGGAAGACTTACTCAAATCCAGAGTCAGCTTGTAGCTTGGGTCTGCAGCTACTGATTGGTGACTATAATAATACTGATAGTAATAATAATAATAATAATAATAATGCATTTGATAAAGCACCCTCAGAGAACTTAATCTCTTTCTAGGTGCTTTACATTTGCTGCAAAGGGAAATGCAATTAAATGTTTAGTAAAATCCTGCTTACAGAAACAAACAAAATGAATAATACCAAACAGTGGCCAGCTCTTTATGCCCGGTGGTGGCTTGGTACTGTTTTTCTACTTTTCAGCACAGCAGTTTAAGTACTAGAGATTCTATGATGGTGGCTCAGTCGATTTTGATTTTATCTGAGCTTGCCTTTTAGGCGATGTCATTGCAAAGTCATGCGTTTGAAAAGGTGCAACTTGTGTTGTGTTTCGAGCATGCAGCTTGAACGATGCTGCCCCACTAATTTGTTTTGTACCACATGCAGTAGTAAAACATTCGTTTATAAGATGCCGGTCATTCATGTATCTCATGTGTGGCACGAATATTAATTTTGTTTGATTGTGAGGCACGCTGCGTTTTACTGATTTTGCGTTTCTGTCTGATGGTTAGGCTGACCTATATTTACAGTGCTCCCCAAAATGCGTCGTAATGTATTCGTGATAGAACTCACTTGCAAGAAAGGACTCACCGGTTTAAACCGGCAGCACACTATCGGATATCCACATTTCATGATTGTAAAAGAAATCTTTTAAGTTTAGCCTCAGTAGTTGTTAATAGGTGCTTCTGTTCACCGTTTGCATGTCATGCCAGAAAGGTGTTTAGACTTTTGTGCCAGTCTTCTTCCTACGGCTTCAGACGAAGGAAACTGTCCGATCCATTGAAATCGACCAATCAAAAGACAACTGCTTCTTGTTCAGTTTAGCATGAGTTTTTATGAGGCTATACCTGGACCCTCTTAAATGGACCGAACTTGGCTTTCAAGCAGCTTTCGCACGTAAGTGCCTTCGGCTATAAAACATCCAGGTTCGAAGCACAGTTTTGTTAGTTCGTGGCCAGCAGTCGTGGCGATGGAGAAAGTTTCCCAACTCGGATGTCGATATTTTGCTTATAACAAGCCATGTCCACGCATCTACAACTGGAAATTGCTATATCTTTCGTCACGGCACATTCGCAAATAATAGTATACGTATCATTCGTTTGCATAGCGCAGTCAGACACACTATTTTCCGTTCAGGAGCTACGCGTATGCGACATGCCCCGACCGTACAGCCCCGGGTCAACTAAAGCATTCCCTTTGAGCTTGCTCTTAAAAGGGTGGGTACCATACCCACTAGACGTTTCCAGTATCCTCTGTATCGCGAAGCATGTTGCTGATTAAAGAGTAAATATTGACAGGGAACGAGCGATGCATTCGGGCTACGAAACAGTGGCAGAAGCCAACAGCCAAACGGAAGTCACTCATGTGGTTGAGACAGCTAGTCACTAATAATTTTCACCAGGTTCATCGTGTCTTGTGAATCGCTTTTCACAATAGACCTGCCAGCTAACCAACTCGTACTCGACGATGGGCTGCACCTGGCCAGTTGCTGGTTTGTTTTCGCTTCTCTGCTCTTACTAGGTTAGTTTACTGGATGACAAATGCCAATGTTGCCTTTCGTTGGATTTATTTTGTTCGTCAAATGTCAGCCCAAAATGTACAAAGCCAATTTGAGCCGTGAAGTTATTTTCTGTTCGTCGCGTGGCATTGGCTTTCAAGCAGCTTTCGCACTTAAATGCGTTTAACTATATGATGTCCAGATGCAAAGCACTGATTTGTTAGTGCTTGGCCAACAGGCGTGGCAATAGGAAAATGGCTTCCCATCCTGGGTCTCGATATTTGGCTTATAACAAGCCATTTGAAAGCATCTACAACTGTATCTTGCTATATCTTTCGTCACGGCACGTTCGCAAATATTAGTATTAGTATCACTCGTTTCCATTGAGCCGTCAGAGACACTATTATCCGTTCAAGAACTGGTATGCGACATGCTTTGCGCATTCAACCCATGTCAACTAAAGCATTCCCTTTGAGCTTGCTCTTAAAAGGGTGGGTACCATACCCACTAGACGTTTCCAGTATCCTCTGTATCGCGAAGCATGTTGCTGATTAAAGAGTAAATATTGACAGGGAACGAGCGATGCATTCGGGCTACGAAACAGTGGCAGAAGCCAACAGCCAAACGGAAGTCACTCATGTGGTTGAGACAGCTAGTCACTAATAATTTTCACCAGGTTCATCGTGTCTTGTGAATCGCTTTTCACAATAGACCTGCCAGCTAACCAACTCGTACTCGACGATGGGCTGCACCTGGCCAGTTGCTGGTTTGTTTTCGCTTCTCTGCTCTTACTAGGTTAGTTTACTGGATGACAAATGCCAATGTTGCCTTTCGTTGGATTTATTTTGTTCGTCAAATGTCAGCCCAAAATGTACAAAGCCAATTTGAGCCGTGAAGTTATTTTCTGTTCGTCGCGTGGCATTGGCTTTCAAGCAGCTTTCGCACTTAAATGCGTTTAACTATATGATGTCCAGATGCAAAGCACTGATTTGTTAGTGCTTGGCCAACAGGCGTGGCAATAGGAAAATGGCTTCCCATCCTGGGTCTCGATATTTGGCTTATAACAAGCCATTTGAAAGCATCTACAACTGTATCTTGCTATATCTTTCGTCACGGCACGTTCGCAAATATTAGTATTAGTATCACTCGTTTCCATTGAGCCGTCAGAGACACTATTATCCGTTCAAGAACTGGTATGCGACATGCTTTGCGCATTCAACCCATGTCAACTAAAGCATTCCCTTTGAGCTTGCTCTTAAAAGGGTGGGTACCATACCCACTAGACGTTTCCAGTATCCTCTGTATCGCGAAGCATGTTGCTGATTAAAGAGTAAATATTGACAGGGAACGAGCGATGCATTCGGGCTACGAAACAGTGGCAGAAGCCAACAGCCAAACGGAAGTCACTCATGTGGTTGAGACAGCTAGTCACTAATAATTTTCACCATGTCGATCGTGTCTTTCAAATCGCTTCCCACAATAGATCAGCCTGCAAACCAGCTCGTACTGAACGATAGACACCATTCGCCAGTCGGTGTTTTCTTTCGTGCATGTCACCTGTTACTTGGTTAGATTTTTGAATGACAGATGCCAATGTTGCAATTCATTGGTGTTATTTTTGTCGTCAAAAGTCAGCCCAAAATGTACAAATCCATTTTTAGCCGTGAAGTTATTTTCTGTTCGTCGCGTGACATTGGCTTTCAAGCAGCTTTCGCACTTAAATGCGTTTAACTATATGATGTCCAGATGCAAAGCACTGATTTGTTAGTGCTTGGCTAACAGGCTTTGCAATAGGAAAATGGTTTCCCATCAACGGTCTTGATATTTGGCTTGTAAGAAGCCATTTCCAAGCATCTACAACTGTAACTTGCTATATCTTTCGTCACGGCACGTTTGCAAATAATAGTATTAGTATCACTTGTTTCCTTTGTGCCCTTAAAGACACAGCTATCCGTTCAGGAACTGGTTGTATGCGACATGCCCCGATCGTGCAGCCCCGGGTCAACTAATGCATTCCCTTTGACCATGCTCCCGAAAGGGTGAGCAGTATAACCACTGGGCGTATCCAGCGTGCCCTGTATTGCTAAGCAGCTGGCTGATTATAGAGTAAATATTGTCAGGGAACGTGAGATTCATTGGGGCTACGAAACAGTCGCAGAAGCCTATAGCCAGACGAAAGTCACTCACACGGCTGAGACAGGTAGTAACTAATAAATTTCAACAGGTCCACCGTGTTCCCCAAATCACTTCTCACAATAGACCTTCCTGCAAACCAGCTCGTACTAAACAATGGGCCTCACTTGGCCAGTCGCTGTTTTGTTTTGCGTGTCTCGGCTCTTAATAGGTTAGTTTGTTGGATGAGAAATGCCAATGTTGCCATTCGTTGGTATTATTTTGGTTATCAGAAGTCAGCCCAAAATGTACAAAGCCATTTTTAGCCGTGAAGTTACTTTCTTTCCGTCGCGTGGCCTCGGCTTTCAAGCAGCTTCCGCACGTAAATGCTTTCGGCTTTATGACTTCCAGGTGCAAAGCACAGTTTTGCTAGTTGTTGGCCAACATTCCTGGCGATAGAAAAATGGCTTCCCATCTCGGGTCTCGATATCTGGCTCATAACAAGCCACGTCCAAGCATCTACAACTGTAACTTGCTACATCTTTCGTCACGGCACGTTCGCAAATAATAGTATACGCATCACTCGTTTCCATAGCGCCGTCAGAGACACTATTATCCGTTCAGAAACTAATGGCATGCGGCATGCACCGAGCGTGCAGCCCCGGGCTACTAATGCATTCCCTTTGACTTGGCTCTTAAAAGGGTGAGCACCATAACCACTGGGCGTATCCACCATACCAGTATCGCGAATGGTGTTACACATTAAAGAATATATATTGTCAGGGAATGTGCGTCTCATCGGGGCTACAAAAAATGCAGTAGCCACTAGCCTCACGAAAGTCACACACGTGGCTGAGACGCGCTGTGTCACTGTTGATTTTCACCGTGTCCATCGTGTCGCCCGAATCGCTTCTCACAATTGACCTGCCTGCAAACAGCTCGTACTCGACGATCGGCTGCACTCGGCCTGTCGTTGTTATGTTTGGCGTGTCTCCGCCCTTACTAGGTTAGTTTTTTGGATGACAAACGCCAATGTTGCCATTCATTGGTATTTTGTTGTCGTCAAAATTCAGCCCGACATAGACAAACCATTTTTCGCCGTGAAGTTTTTCTTCCGTCCGTCGCGTCACCTTGGCTTGCATGCAGCTTTCGCACGCAAATGCCTTTGGCTATACAACGTTCAGATGCAAAGCACAGTTTTGTTTGTTCTTGGCCCACAGTCGTGGCGATAGAAAAATGGTTTCCCATCAAGGGTCTCGATAATTGGCTTATAAGAAGCCATGTCCAAGTATCTACAACGATAAGTCGCTATATCTTTCGTGGCGGCACAGCGAGAAGTAATAATTTTAGTGTCACTCATTTCCATAGCGCCTTAAAAGAAACTATTATCCGTTTAGGAGCTTATGGTATGCAACATGCCCAGAGCGTACAACCCCCGGTCAGCAAATGCATTCCCTTCGACCTTGCTCTTAAAAGGGTGAGCACCATAACCACTGGGCGTATCTAGCTTTCCAGTAACGCGAAGCATGTTGCTGATTTAAGAGTAATCATTGTCAGGGAACGTGCGATACCTGTGGGTTACTAAAAGGTGGGAGAAGCTAATAACCAGACGAAAGTCACGTACGTGGCTGAGACAGGTTGTCACTAATAATTCTCCCCATGTCCATCGTTTCCCCTAAATCACTTCTCGCAATATACCTGCATGCAAACCAGCTCGTACTCGACGATGGGTTGCATTTGGCCTGACGTTGTTCTGATCTGCGTGTAAATATATGCACTTTATCTTTTTAAAGGCAATGTTGCTTTATTTTTGCATTCCGTAGGAGAGCAGATATCAGAAACGCGTAACAGTAGTTTTATTTTTGAACACAAATTGTGTCGACCCTAGCTGAAGCCTGGCAGGTGCAATGCATTATTTATTTTGGCTTCTAAATGTTTGTCCCTTTATTTTATGAAAACCAATGCTGCCTTTTCTTACTATTGGGTCTCTTAGCAGAGGCTGGCGAGATGTATTTGCTTTTTAGTTTTCAATGACAGTATCGCTGACTTTCGAAGCAGCTTAATTGCACAAATATCTTGGCTTATACAATATTTTCCTTTTTTGGTGAAAGCAAACGTCTTTCTTTGTGCATTGCGTCGGAGAGCACATGTCGGCTACGTATAGCTGAACTTTTATTTGTGAATGACAATTATTTCTGCTCTAGCAGAAGTATGGCAGTGGCAATGCATAATCTATTTCGGCTTCAAAATGTTTTGCGTTTTAGTTTGTGAAAGCCAATGATGCCTTTTGTGGACATTACCTCGGCATAATTTCATGCATTTCGCTCCATCAATGCCAGCCACAAAATTGTCTGCCCATTAGTCAGCAGAAGTGAAAATAGAGGCCAAGTTTTGCTTGGATCTACTTGTTGGTTGCGAAAGCATGGGTCGAGTATTGACAGTAAGTTAAAAGCATTATAACAATATAGATTTCGCCGTAACCCTTAGCCCTGCCGAGTTTCGGGAATCAATGCAGTCAGATTTCTTGTGTAAACTAACAGAAATAGGCAAATGACTTGAGTAGAAACCAGCTTAAAGTTTGTTAAAATTCAAGATCTTCTCAAATCCATAGTTGCAACAATATCCAGGAAGTATTCGTCCTTTACGACTTTGGGACAGTACAAAAGGTAATTACTCCAGGCGGAGATTAAAGTAATAAAGAATCTAATGGATTTGATTAGGAACGGTGCGATGTGGTTCAAGCCTTGTATATATATACATATGCGGAATACTGGGACCATGCCTTGCATTTGCTTACGGGACTCCCAAACTCGATCAGAGGGACTTTTGAGAGTCGTGATGGTGTCCACTGCATCTGAAGCTCAGCAGCTGCTTAGCTCCGTCAGTATTTCATTTCGTAATTGATGCAGGATTAATAGCATCGTTCTTTATCTACCCAAATTAAGTTAGTATATTTAAGTTTACCTAAGTCATTCTGCTCACTCATTCTAGCCGCTTTAGCCTGGCTTCGTAGTGTTCGCCTACTCGAAGTCTAGCAGTGCGAGTTCATGCTGACTTTTACAGGCGTAGTATCTTATTTTAGCTTCTTAAGTGGATTAATTGGTGCTCCATTCTAATCGGCGGCACGTTTTGGCCAGGTTAGAGACACCCGTGGCTAATAGGATCTGCATTGGGAGTTTCCTCGGCTTGGTTTCGGCATTCTACTTCTCATGCCTATGGGCTGATTTGTCTTGCTTAGACATAAAGGTTCTGCTGTTGTCGGCCAGAAAAGAATTTTTAAAATATGTACCAGTTATATCTAATTTATTAATGATCTCACAGGCTCACTATGCCACTTGCATGCTAAAAGTCACTGTCAGACGGCTAGCTAGAAGCTTAATTAATTATATCGGGCAAAATCCGGAAAAGCCTAGACGGTGTAAATTCTGTATGCCATGTCTTTTCGGAAGTGCTGTACATGCTCACTGAAGCTTAGACTGTGTATTATTCTATATATCAAGTTCCTATTCCTTTTATGGTGCATATACATATGCATTAAAGAGACGAAACTGCATTTAGAGGGGTAGAATATGTATGTAATATCTGATTGTGATTGTTATCGTTATTAGACAAAGCCTGTGGCTTCGTTGAAAGGAGAGCCAGCTGTTTACCAGAAAGTGAAAGAGCAATCTCATTTTCGCATAACGTTAGCATGGCTGAGCAGTCAGAGTTTGCTGTATTTTCGCCTGCTCTCTATTCAGCAGGCTGGAGAGACCCTGAAATTTAAAATGCTTTCACGAGTTGCAGTTGCGATGCTGAAGGCTACAGCCTGTGATTGTTGTTCAACGAGTTTCACAATTCATCTGCTGCTGCAAGCAGTATGAGTTAGTTCATGGTAAGACGACAAGGAGGTGCGACCATCTTCAAGTTGCTATTATTTCACTTGTCACTCAGGCTGGGTGCCAGTCTCAGATTTACGTGCTTTGTCTTCTTTGGCAGGAACGGCTTCATCAGCTCGTGGTCTGGCACTGCTGTTGAGTTTTTGCATGGCCAGCCAGCTTTGATCAACTGGCTGCACTTTTTTCCTGATTATATTGCAGTGCATAAAAGAGGTGTAGCGCTAATCAGGCGTCTTTTTGATTTCATTATGAATAAATTTATTGTGAAATCAACCTTCAATCTGAGGGAGTTCTTATCGCTATTGGGTGTGCTGCAGCTTAGGCGTCCCAGGCTTTAGACATGCAGGCTGTGACCGACAGGCAAGTGTTATGGCAGTTGCATCATACATCTAAAGGATCTACGGTCCGGTCATGCACGCAGGGACAATGACATCAGCTCCCTAAGTTTTTCAAGCGCCAGTAAATATCTGAACTTATCAAGTGCCAAAAGTTTATGAAAGCCAGGGCACCAAATAATTTGGTGCCTCGCCTAACTAGGAAGTATTCCATTTGTGTTAGGTGGCAGCAAGCGATTTAAAGAACCTAAAACTGTGTGATATAACCATGAAACTGGTTGACCAATTAATAAGGAGCAAGTGCAGATCTTAACTAGTGAACGTGGCAATTGACGTTCTCAACTGACCCCGACGACTGAAAATATTTGCACCAGCTGCAAAGATTTATCCAACAGCCAACGAGTGAGTTACCGTAAAAATCACAGGATGTCACAAATGCATTGATCGCCTTGGCAGAGGTAACCTTAACTAACAAAGCCCGAGTGGTTTGCACTGGGTCGTAGCTAGAAGAAAGCAGCTTTGACTTGACTTTGAGCAGATTACTCATCTAGAAAAAGGTCGTTTTGAATTAGAGCTGGGCTCAGTAACGTAGCTACCAGTGATCAGCTGCCGGGGCCAATTAGTAGGGTCGCACTTTCCAATTTGAGAGTAATCAGATTTTACCGGCACTGGCAATTTATTTTGCCTCATTAAATTTGAGAAAGCTGGCCTGCACAGAAATGTGAATTTTAACGATAAATGAAGCAAGGGAGCTTGAGCATTATCGAGCATTGTTTTTTCTCAGTAGATACACCGGTACGAAAAGTCAGAGCAGTTGAACCCTCACAACTTATTATTTAACTCTAGCAATTAAGTTCTGTAATCGTGCATGCGTTAGTCAAGCGGTTCTCTACCGGTGAGCTTTGTGGGCCGGTTAGGCGCCGTTGCAAGACGGGTTGCTTGGCGAGCACCAGTCCAACGGAGTTAAATATGCAAACTGTTGAAGCCCGAGTATAATAACCATTGCGTATGCCTGCGACCGCTAGAGGCGGTCCCGACCGCAAAGGCACTACAGCACAAAAAGATACGAGCGGCTACTCTCGGCACTTTATAGATGCTGCACTTAAAGCATTCCCAAATGTCTGGTGGTAGCATCCGCAAACAGCAAAAATAGCGGAAGCAGGTAAATGCAGACGAAGCGAATCATTAAGATGCACCAAATGCTGTAAAAACATTTGAGTTAGAAGTTGCTTTTTAAATGAAGACATGTTAGGGGACTTTTTGACGTGTGTCAGTAGTGAGTTCCAGGCTTTATTGGGATAGCAAATAAAGGCACGGTCTCCAACGGTTTCGAGGTTCGTATGAGGTATGGCTAAACGAAGGGTAGTCACTCAAAAGGGTACCGTAACTTGCTAATAGTGGATGCGAATAATCTCAAGGGGCTCAGAGCGCAGGGGAGTTGACACTACGATGCGACTTGCCTTGACCCTTGTGGCTTAGCACACGAGTAATAATAATAACGATAATAATACACTTGATATAGCTACGTCAGAGAACTCTCTTCATTGGCACCTCACATCTGGCGAGTAATATCTCTAGCACGAGCAGAAGTTTTTTTAAACGTCGTTGTCAAAAGAGATTGTCAGAGCAGCAAGCCGTGGCAGCATGAGCCAGTAGACCACATGTTCTGCAATGGAAACAAGGAATGGGTGGAAACAAGTTACGAGAAAACATTTAATGAGGTGACATTATGTTCTAGTTAGCGTGAATGGCCACAAAGAAAGGCCTTTAGCAACAACTTAGCAGAGACCGGTTACAGTTGTCAATGCATGCGGTCCCGTACGTGTGTACTCGATAGAGAGAGCTTCTTAGTGTCAAGGAAGTGCACAAAGCTGGACGACGGCGAGTGAAAAATCCATTGCATTCGAGATTTAGGCTGCCCGGAATCGTTTGCTCCGCTCAGCTGTTCACTAGTCAACCGTTCTAAAGAAAAACCGCCCATGCATTCACCCTTCATCAAGAAGCAGCTGAATTTTGTTGTCCGTGCTTTAAATTGATCCTAAAGCTTCCTCCTCAACACTGGCTGTTGGGGCAACTCGCAACGTCTGCCGAGAGGTGAGAAGTCACAATCGATGACAACTAGCTTGTTAGAAAAAATTCTCACGCTCTGGAAGAACTTGTCTTCCTGCAGCCGACAGCACACCGTGGTCAGTTTTGAATTGGATAAAAAAGATGATAATAATAACACATTTGTTTAGCGCCATCAGAGAACTTAATATCTTTCTAGGCACTTTACATATGCTGTAAAGGAAGCATTATTAAATGGTTAGTGGTAACATCCAGATGTCAACAACCATAATATTGTTAGAGGTAACATGCAAAGTGTCAACCTGCAAATATAGTTAGTGGTGGTATTTAGTCCGACGAGACGAAGCCGGTAAGTGAGATTTATATTTGCATGAGTGTATGGGAATTTCCGTCATCTAAACGCTACACACCTTCAGGCACGAACGCCCACATTTTTCTACGTATTTTATAATTCGTCAACATTAAGTTTCCAACTGATCTGCACTGAAGCCAAAGTAGCAGTATTCGCTTGAGTGTCGAAGCCGGGAGGCTGCGAGGGTCAATGAACGATTTAAGAGCATGCATTAGTGGCCGATTCAAAACCCGTGCAGCAGCTTTTACTCTTTGCACTTTACTCACAGCGTACGAGTAATCAATTTGGAAGCTGCAACAAAATGGTCACTGCGTCCTGCTACCCTGCTCTCAGAAGGCTGTTGGTTGTCAGGTTCTCGTAGCCAGAGCCGTGTATGCTCGACGTGTGCACCGCTCGAAGTCAGAGCTAGCCAAAGGGCGTCCTGACTTACAAGACGTTGGTCCGATGCTGAGCGCTGCGATATCAATCTAGTGCAATAAGATATTGATGTATCGATCGGGTATCGATGAGGCGTGGGTATAGTTGGGAATATTTGTCCCCTTTGCTCCCCACCATAAAACTCTATAAGCCGGAGAACGTAGGAGGAGCAGGTCCACGTCACGATATGCATGGCATATCGTGACGTGGACCTGCTCGTCCTATGTTCCGTCAGCTGACGATCTTCCTTTGCTGATATTGCATCATAGCCTCAATCATCAATCGATTGACTGGCAGCATAACCCGGAGCTACAGCAAAACCTGTGACCCGCAGCAGTAAGAGAATGCACGCTCCTTCTCGGCTGGATATCCAATAATTTAGAAAAATGACGGATGGGCAATGGTTTTGCAATGTCTAGTGGCTCTTGTAACCGATAGTTGAGCGGCTGCGCTGATGGTGTTGGTCGGTATGTGCAAAGTGGGCGGATGTGGAACAATAAGCGACGTCAACGATTACGTTTTTTCGGCAATGGCTGCACCACTAGTTGAGCGTGCAAATTTGAGAGTTGATGCTGATGAGTAGCTGTTCGCGGCCGCTGGCGTTCCGGAGCTTGAGACCTCAAAGACAGCTGGCAACAAAGCGTACGACCAGAGCGCTGGTGAGAGCCGGCGTACTTGTGTAACTACCTCATCAGAAAATTCGGCTGGCAGTATAAGCGAGTCGGCTGCGTTCCTTGGGCAGCTTCCGCTTCTCTCCGTCTGCCAGCATGGCCCTATCTTCGCTCGAAGAAAGGCTCGCCCTTTTTCAGGCTACTATCGCCTGAGCTTGGTAGGTGCTTGGACAGAATTAGTAAGGAGGCTCTACCAAGTTCCGATCAGCAATTTATTTTCGGGTTAAAAAGAGCACCAGGGTCGCGTACGCTTGTGGCCATGAGAGGATATGTACCACGATCGGTCGCACTGGCGGTTGATCGGAGCCGGTTGATGGGTGCCACTGCAATCGAAGGTCTGCGGCTCTAAATGCGTAGCATTTTCCGAGAGTGTCTAGGGTCGCTATGTAAAAGCAAGCAGCGTTCCGACGGCGTTTCGTACAGCACCGAACATGGGACTTCGTAGTTCGTTAGTCACTGAGTGTCGGCTTCTCATGTGAATCAACTTTGTGCGAAGCGAGCGCTATAGTCCGACTGACTACATTCGTTCGTCAGCGTCAGAGCCGTCAACGTCCGAGAGCGTTCGAGTCACGGCTCTGCTTACACTTCCTTCGAAGGCGCTAAGGGGGCGTTGCCGCTTCTCAACCAAGTTCGGAAGTGTAGATACTAGCAGGGCCTCCAGCTTTTCGCTTCTGGCTAGTAGTGCTGTCAACTGTTCGTGCGTTCTAGAGACGGCCTCCTGGAGTTGATCGTGCTTGGCACTCAGTGCGGCCAGCTCGTCCTGCAACCAAAAGGAGGTTTGCTCGCCATCTCGAGGGTGAGCCCAGCCCGGAAAGTGCCGGTTTTGGCCTCGGGAGAAGTGCTGCTGTGCTGCAACGTCGAGCTCTAAAAGCTGGCGCGCAAGCATGAGCGGCGAGAAGAATGCACCACGACGTGGTTCGTAAG
This sequence comes from Cristatella mucedo, assembly GCA_009760855.2. NCBI lineage: Eukaryota > Metazoa > Bryozoa > Phylactolaemata > Cristatellidae > Cristatella > Cristatella mucedo. The sequence continues at coordinate 401,421 of WPIO01000159.1, forward strand.
ACAGAAATTCGAATGATGGGCGAGTCGAGCTACTCCCACAGGGGTTAACGGGGCCCGGCGCTGCCGATATAAGATATATGGTGGTCGGATGGGGTCACTCTGCTTGGTCAAGCCTGCCCTTTGAGCAGGATAAGGGGCTAGAAGACTTAACCGTGACAATTCGTCTGGAGTATCCCCAAGTTTAAACGTGCGTCATAATTCACAGCTTTCCCTCACCATGTATCACTCACATTTTATCCGCGCGTCTTCCCAGGCAATGCGACCGGTTTCACGGAACTGCCCAGCTACCCAGGAAGTAAGTCTCCACCGAAACACGTGAGCGGGATCTAGGGCAGGCAGCGTATCCCCTCGTCTAGGTTTTGAACTTGTGGGCAGAAGTTCACTTGGCTCACGTGTACTCGGTGCGCTCGTTCACTGGCAGTCGAGTTGGTGGCTTTGAGCGAAAGAAGAAGCTGCCACTGCGACAGCGTCTCATTAGGTTGATGGAGGGGCCGAGCCGAGCGACATCGAGGGTCAGGCGAACGGGTGTTGGACCGGTCTGGTGACTGGATTGGTTGGTGGCTAGTTGAACAGAGAAGCCGCCGGCCCAGGGGTACCCGGTGAGGCGGCTGACCCCGGTGGCATTAGGTCGCGTCGGAAAGGTGCCCGTAGTCGGTCGGCCAGCGAGTCGGCGATGTATTTAAAGTGCACTTATCTGTTCATAAACGAAAATCAGAGCAGCTGTATCCAGTATGGCGCCAGATAGTTGACTGGGCGGGGAGCCGATAGAGCCAACTACATTCACATCTTAGCTGATTTAAAAGCTTCATTTGAACAGCAACGCAAGAGCCTTAACGACTATCAGCATCGTTTGCAGTTTGCAGCAAAGGTACGCTCAACTGCAGGATTCGAACTCACTGCCTCGGTCGTGAAGAACGAGCACCTTAACTCCAGGGCTATTACGACCCGCGTTCACAAACCGCCGACAGCTTTTTCCTGAAAGACAATTTTTCGCACGGAATCGAAGGGAAAGATTGATGTCGAAGCTTTCTCATGTTGAAGACGGGAAAACAGGGATGAGAAAACCGAGTTCCGACCATCCTTAGATGAAGACCAGCTGATCACCTAGTCAGGCAGATAGGACCTCGGTCCTCGTCGCCCAAGAAGCGGAGCCCAAACTCACTCGCATTCGCTCAGGCGTTAGCACACACTAAGGTCACTCTTTAGCGCAGGAGTCATTGCAAGATCAGTATAGCTATTGATTATGAACCTGGCTGAGATAACGATAGGCCAGCGGTTCTCAGCTAAGACCATCGGAAAAAACGCATTTCCACATTTCGCAGGCAATAGTTTTATGGTTGAGGGTTGCCACAACATGAGGAACTGGATTAAAGGGTCGGGGTATTAGAAAGGTTGAGAACCACTGCTATAGGTGGTCGCTTGTGAAGCTCTGATTGCATTGGAGAGAATGTGTGAGGCTGTGTGGGGCCTCCAATCATTCTGCCTTAAAAATGTATTTCACGTCTTCCACAAGCTCAATTTAACCGCTTTGTCGTTGGCTCGCCAAATCAGAGCGACCAACCTCTCTAAACGCCCCAGTGACTTTTCGCTGCAACTTATCCGGCTCTGTCATCCTGCCACGAAAATGAGGTCGCCTGGAAAAATGGACAGTCTCTGGAGCTGGTGCCGCCGCCCACTAGGCGTGTGTTAGGGGCCGCATCTGAGCACCCAAAAGTTGCCACAGAGATTAACTATAAAACGCACTTGAGGCACACGCTGAGGCACGTTTTCAAACTAAAGAGCGGCGGTTCTCAACCTTCATAATGCCGCGACCCTTTAACACGACTACTCGTGTTGTGGCGACCTCCAACCATAAAATTGTACCCAGGCTAGGTTCGGTTGGCTGGGACCGAGCAGCTATAATGAGGATAAGGGTCACCGGCTAGGCTGGGTCGGACCTACGGCATGGCCGGATGTTCGGTGACGTGAGGTTACCAGCGCTCATGGGTAGGAGAAGTTGGCCGAGTAATTCGTGGTGTTGGAGGCTTCCGGTCTCGTCAAGTTATGCACCTGGATGGTTGCAGGCGTGCTCCGGCGATGCCGCCACGAACGCAAGGCAACGAGTACCCAAGGTGCGAGCGGAGCTGGATAGCACTTTCGTTGTTGAGATTTGTATATTCTGCGTTTCCTGTGTAGCTTGTTCGCGACCGCCCCCCAGTGTGTTGGCGTCGGAGGCTGGCGACGGTGTGACGGTGGAAGCCGATTGAACAAATAACACGTTTTTTCGCGATTGCTGCGTCGTCTTGCGCCACTTTATTGTACTTTGTTTAGAACCCTCACTGTAGACTTGTTTAGTTCCCCTGTTGTTGGCGCATGTTTTATTACAAAGAGGTTTAACCTGACGGCCGCTAGTCTTACCCAAGCTCAACGGCATGGCGAGCAGCAGCGTGGCTGGAGTATAGCGGGTTTGGCGGGAACTAGCCTTTGATCCCTGGAAATCGGCTACAAAATTATGGTGTGCAAAATGTGGAAATTCCAGTTTTCCTGTGGCCTTTGGCCACCAATGTGAAAGGATCGTTCGACCCCCAAAGGGGTTGCGACCCACAGGTTGAGAACCGCTGCTATAGAGTGAAGACCGACTGCTTATGGTACCTACCTCTGGTCGATCGTATGTAGTAGTGTTTCGGCGCCGAATTTCGCCTCAAGCGTGTCGCTTCCTACGCAATCCCCAGGAGAGCGGCTTCGAAGCTCGGTTCCAGCCTTTTATTCCAAGGATTGGTATGTTTACTGTGAGAGAGGGCAGTCTGCTGTTGATCGTGCGCAGCCGCTCCTGTGCCACTCAGGCGCACGCCTGCCTTTTCAGCGCCCCTATCCAGCAATGCTTCAAGCGCCCATATAAAAGTACCGAAATCGGATAACGCTTGGGCGAACCCAAATAACATCTAGAGAGATTCTCATTTCCAGCATTTCGTGCTGAGTCCTCTCCCTCAGATACTTTGTGCACCACGTCTTGGCGGTGCAGCAGACTTCTTGACCTTAAAGCTTTTTGCTACTAATTGGTCCAGCACCTCCTAGGCACACATTGCTTAAAAGTGAAGTCCAGGACATCTAATTATTTATTTCAAACGCTCTAAATGCCTTGACATATGCAAAGTGAGTAGAAAGAGATGCGGAATCATTATTATTATTTTTTATCAATATTATGATTGATTCCTTCGGTGATCAGCGGACGCTTGAGTCAGTCTCGCTCGAGAACGTGAAAGGTTGGTAACGGAGGACCAGCGGCTGGGTGCAATGCCGAGGTTGCTGCATTCGATCATGTATAGGTGTGGCTTGCAGGTACGCCATGACAGAATTTTGAGCTCAAGAGACTCAGAACCGAGCCGCGGCAGAGCATCTGCTCCAATGCTAGCTCACCGCTGCTCGGAGCCCGAGGGGGTGGAGCCTCGAGCAGCTGGGCTCGGCGCGCGGCGAAGAGATGGGAGGGACGCTGGCGTTCGCTGTGACTGTGCACAGCGGTCGTGGAAGCTACAGCCGCCAGCGCTCACGCCGGCGCTCACCTTTTCTCTCTTCCGGTCTTCGTCCGTGTCCATGGCAGCCGCTGCTTCGTTGCCTCGCGGGATCGAGCTGCAACCTCCCGGCTGGTTGGGGGCTGTCTTCTCGAAACGGAGCATCTTCGTTTTAATGAAAGGCTCCGGCAGGAGCGCCTCTAATCCAAGGACGAGCTCCACCTGGCAACGGAGAGCGAACTTGTGAAGCTCTCAAAGGGAAGGGGTACTGCCAGGCATGGCCACTTCTGTCTGAGCGTCACTGGCTCCTTGTCAAATATTGTGTGAGCCTAATGCTTCTGCTATTGTAATTAGTGCAGCAGCACTGGCTATTAATGTGTGCCCATCGGCAGCAGGTAGTTGGGCAATTGACTCGGTCTAGCATCCGACTTTTGATGTAAGGATATGGCTTGCCACAGATCCACTCCTCCATCTGCGGTCAGTGAGCCAGCTCGTATATGTACCCATTAAGGGAATACAGAATCGAGTCTCATTTATCGCTCACGCCCAAGCAGTGTCCCCATGAGACTCCACAAGAACAGCGGCTGCTGGAGCCACTGGCATACAACACAAACATTTAGTTGACACCAAGATCCCCAGTCTGGCTTACAGATCCCTTCACTTGCTCAGTTAAAGTGAGTTAAAGATACACCTGTTCTGGTCTTCCTGCCATTCGGTCCAGTGAAGGCGTCTGTATACCGGCGAGCTTTGGATTGGCACAGGTGCATCACTCAGAGCATGATTCCAACCAGACGTCATACCGACCGATCGCCACGAACGATATCAGGTTTGCTTTGCATGCTCCCTTAAGCACGCTATGCGTTTGCTTGTGGATGCTTAATACCATCAATGACATTGACACTTGAATACTTAGTGAGTGTGGCGAGTTATTAACTTGTAAAGCTACAGAAGAAGGCCCAGTTTATGACCCCTAAGCAGCCAAATGTATTCTAATTCTCTTGCAGCGAGTCGTGTAGTGCCTTGATCGAGACTTGATTTTCTAAGGATTCTGTACAAACACTGTGTTATTACTATTATATTATTACTATTAAAGCGATGCATACTGAGCCCACTTGAAGCGGAAGGACTGGTCGGTAAAAAGACGGAGCTCACGTTCCACATCGGGCGATCGAAGGATGGAGCTGCTGGCTGCTCACGCTCCACCTGGTCCGCCGGTTGGTCGGACCGGTACCAGTTCTAGGACCGCGAGCCGAAGTTGTTGCGATAGCGAGGCTCGAACAAACGGAGCGCATCTGCTCTGCTGCTGCTGCTACGAAGCAGCCGGGGCAGCAGCATCGTGGTGTCGGCTCGCTGTGAGCGAGCATCGGGCTAGTATGCCTTTTACTGGAGCTGCATCTCTACAGTTGTTGCATCTTCGTTGGCCATCGTGCCTCTCTACTTACTGCAGGAGTTATTTTGAATCTTTTTAGATTTAAGTTTTCTATAAAAAAAAACAATATTGCCGCATGGGCAGAAAGAAGAGGACAGCCGTGGAAGTAATTGGCTGCGAGAGACGACGGAATGACTGGAAGTGGCCTCTGTCGTATTTAGAATCTAATTGGTGACCGCGAGCTTCCAATGATTGAATCGGGTAGCCGCCGAAACCTACAGGTCGTTGTGCAGCTAAGCAACCATTAAATTAACCTGCATGGCCAGACGCTTCAGCACAGCTTGCTTCTGAACCTCCGATATGTCGTCAACAGCCAGGCCAACCTATAAGATATAAAATTAGCAATACTTGTAGAGAAGAGGCCGTTTTGTATACTCGCATGCGCACAGATGAATAAAGTGCAAGCAGACCAGCACACAAATAATGACACCGTAGTGCTCCCGTGACTTACCAGCATGTTCATCAGCAGTATGGGCATAAATATTGCAAATAGTAAGAAAATAGCGTATCCAGCTTCAGGGTAATAGACGTCATCTTTAGGGTCGTTGAAAAGACCGTCGAAATCAAATTCGCCAAGCATCATCACGAAAGTTCGAATCATAGCTTTACTGGCAGTGGAAAATTGCACCTACAATACATTTTGCTTATGATTATCGTTCAGGATGAAAATATTTTTTGTTTGGCATCCCCCAGCGGAAGACTAGAAGTTAGTCTGCTATTCGTAAACCCTGCATGCTGCTGTTTGTTGAATGACGTATATGCAGGCGCCATGTATCGAGGACAGACCGTTGGACTAATCGAAACAGCTCACAAATGATGTAAATTACACAGAGCTGCTTAAGGAGAAACCATAAATCACTCACACGTCTTTGAAAAATCATGTAGAAGCTAAGAGCGAACGCCACAATGAACAGGAAGAATACAACTGAAAAGCGAAGAAAGGTCCATATTATGTCCGTAAACATCACAACGTAGATGCCAAAAAGCGGCAGCTTTCGGATGAAAAGGATGAGCTCCATCCATCCCAGAAACACCGCAACCGTTCCAGCTTCCCACTGATAGGGCTGAAAAAAGCCAAAACAAGCTGTGATTAAAACAGCACGTCTGACATAATCTGTTTCTCTAACTTGGTTAATTTGCAGTATCAGCAAGCAATGGGTTGTGGGCAGACTACCAAGAAAAAATAGATCGACAATAGCCACAGCTTGCAGGCGCTTGCAGCTCAGAAAAGACAGCTTTAGAGGTAGTTTGTGCCTAAATATGATTGGTTAATTATTCAAGTACGGAATTATAAAACTGGTCACAGTTTTCTAGTAACACTAGAGCTAAGCAGCTCTGTAAAGATCAACAGACTTGGAAAGGGCTCGAATGAGAGAGAAAGCATTGGTAGCTGATTCTAAAACCTTGTAAAAAGGGGCAAAAGAACCTTAGCAACTGTCTTTCCCACTGGCAGCAGTAAAAGAAAGAGCTGCGTACTGCAGGACTCGAACCCACGAGCTGGTTGGGATGTTCAAGCACCTTACCCCCAGAATAAGACCCAGAAGCGAGAATAGTCGCCTTGAACGACCTACCGCAGGACGAATGCTGCTTCTATGCTTACAATACAGCAGGCGCAGCATCTTTTTGACGAATCGGTACCCGAAAGCCATACGAATGAGAACTCCCTGGAGGAAAGTACTGCACTTCCTGTCGTACGTTCTATAGTTTGCGATTTAATCGGTGCTTTAAACAATTGAAACACTGCTGGTAATGCTAGTTAGTACCCGAAAACTGCCCATGCCAATTAACTTACACAGGCCCTGTCGCACCAATACTCAAGTAGTATCTAAGCACCGTACAGACGTACACGTAATAACAATAATAATTATAATGATAATAATGCACTTGATAAAGCGCCCTCAGAGAACTCAATCTCTTTCTAGGCGCTTTATATTTGCTGCAAAGGGAAATGCAATTGAATGTACTTAATTGATTTTCGTAGATTCTTTAACATGTCTAGTCAGACCACATTCACAATTCATGTGGACTGATTGGCTGATTCTTGTTTGTGTAGGTCATAGCCATTAAGGATGACAGATTGCTGAACAGTAGGGATGACAGATCGAAATAATTCTGCCAAGCTGCTTCATGCATTACTAATCGTGACCGGCAACTACCGGTGCTGTTGCCAGTATGACCATCTAAGCTCTGTAGTCATGGATGGACCAACTAAGCCTGAGAAACGTTAGTTATGAGCTTCATAACTTCAGAGGCTAAAAGAGGCACCGAGTACGTGCGATTAAAGGTGAATAGATGATGCATAGCCTATGACCTCCCTGTTGGTTATTTGAATCTCGGTCTCTACGCTTTGCATGCACGCACTACATTTCTACGGTACTAGGGGTTTGCTAAACGCGGCCTTACGCTCCACTTCACTCGGCCCTCGTACTGTGGCCACTCCATCGTTGCATAAGGTCTCCCGTGGCTGATACACAAACAGAAAAAACAAAAGGGCAGACAGGGCAGATGCACGATCGGAAGCAGTGTGTAACAAATACATGTGAAATAAAAAAAAGTTTCCCATACAGTAAATAAAAGCGCACTCATTGTCTCTCTAGAGAGAAGCAGTATGCGAGACTACAGACCGCCTGTGAAATGGCCTCGGCTGCTGGCTAGGAACACCTTCCGTAGTGGCATTGCGTTTCCCAGTGAATAGCAGAGCTAGCAGAAAACACTTATAGAGGGCACTTCTCCGAGGATGTGATTACCTCAAGAAATCCATGCTCCTTTGTGCAGCTGCTACTCTTCAACATGAACACTAAACTGGTAACGTGCAGCATCCACGCGGTTAATTTTTCTCGCCTAAAGTAGAATGTCCCCGAAAACACCATCGAAGTCACCTAGAGAGACACGACAATGTTATGCAGACGCTGGGGTCACCAAGGACAGCTGTATTGTACCGAAGCACTGCAGCGAGAGCTTCCAGGCTAACCTCTAGCACCAATATTAAGGCTGAAAAGACTATAACATAATATAATGCGTACGAGTCGAAGAAGCTGTGCCAAGGCGACGAAGCCAAGCCGAGATATTCGGCCAACGAGCTGGCGCTGCGGCCAGCAGCAATTTCCTTCTGCACGTCACAAGTGAAGCTTTCGTAACCGTCGTCTACCGAGGCCGATTCATTGGCCGTGCTGCGGGAGTTCTTGGGCGCATCTAGCCTGAAATGTGAGCGACAGCTACATGCGAATTCCGGTTGCAGATATGACAATCCTCAATTGCTACGCTTTCCAACGCTAGGGAGCCGCTGGCGAGTACTCGAATGCAGCAGGAGGATCCTAACCGACGAGACCATTGATCGCAGTACAAGCGGCAGGCACCGATGGGCTTGGCATTCACTACTAGATGTCGATGAATGCAAAGGTTGAGATGGATTAGAAACGAATTTAGGCAAAATACTGTCGCGAGCTGTACTGGGGTTCCGGCTCTCATTGGCAACTAGTTGTGTCACTATCGTTTTAGTGTGAGGCATACACTCTATATGGCGGCGGTGTCACTAAAGCGAATCCGGTAATGCAGGCCAAGAAAATCACAAATAAGCCCAGCCTGATGTAGTAAGAATATTTTCCGTAAGTTTGCCACTTGTGGTAGAGAAGGCTATTAGCGACGCTGTGGGCGAGCAAGTTCTTTCTCCGAGACAGCACCTTAAAAAAAAAACTTTTTTTCAAAACAATGCGCACGTGATATCGGTTGAATTTGCTCAAGCAGGCGCTCCAACCGACCATTATCATGAGCGGATGATTTCTCACGACGAGACCATAGTTCCTGTGGTAGCGTCGTGCTTCACGCTTGACAAAGCCTTTCTCATCGTAAGCTATCAACAAGAAAATATTTTCTTGACTATTGGACGGCTAAGGTGAAGCGATGGTATTTTGATTAATAGAGACTCAAGGTGCTCACAGCAAGTTCGTGAAAGTAAGATTAATTCCATGCGCTAGTCAGCTCGTTCTTTCACTCTTTAAAAAAGGATCACAAACATAATCCAAGATATGAGGTCCCGGGAGCAAAAGTAGTACATAAAAGGTGTGTACGTGAGAATGTGAACAGCTATACCGAGTGCTAGCATATAGTAACGTCATTCTAACTAGCAAAATTAGCAAATCTAAAATCCAGTTCTTCGTTTTCCCAAATTATTAAGGATTTAAAATGAAAAATGCATTTTAAGCATCGGAAGTATGAGTAATCCCTCACCAACAGCCAAGTTATGCCGTGTCTGCTATTTTAAGAATGGACCCTCCTAGTGGGAACGATTGATGATTGTGTCTGGATCTTTATGGCTAAAGAAAATCTGTAGCTGTTATTTTTCCAATATTTTCTCATCGGTAGTTTTAGCAGTTTTCGTTGGAGGCGGCCAATTTGCATCCAAATACGTACAATATCTTTCACTCTGTGTCCACACTCACCCTAAGGAAAGGGTAGGAGGAGAAATAGTCTTTCAAAACAACTCTCTCGGACGGTCAGGAATTATTATTACTTAGCAAACCTGGATACCCAAAGAAGCTTTGGCCTGAGGAATAAATCATGGGCACAGCAAAAAAGCCGAGCTTCAATTTTTTGATTTAGTTAATGATTGTATGCCTTCAAAAACCCTTTAAGCATAAATTTAAGCATGCAAGCATTTTCTCTCTCCTTCTGTTTTTGCAATCTCTCTAATGGTCTTTATTTTCCTCACTCTCTCTCATACTCCACTCTACACGTTCTCTCTTTCGATAATCTCGCTCTCTCATCTCTTTCTTTCCCCTCTAATCTGCAGTTTTTTCTGTGATCTGTGTGCTCGTGGGTGTCTGTGTGTGCGTGCAAGCGTGCGAGGGCGCGCGCGTGTGTGCATGTGGGTGGTTGGTTGTGTGTGTGTGTGTGTGTGTGTGTGTGTGTGTGTGTGTGTGTGTGTGAGTGGGAGTGTGTGAATGTGTGCGTATGGGTGTGTGTGCGCACGTGCTTATACGTGTGGGTGTGTTCGAAACTGTGTGTGTATGCAAGTTTAAGTGTAAATGCACGTGGGCGATGGGACAAATGGCTTCACGTAGCCGCTTCAGCAAGCACTGTGGTACATCGGGAGGTAGCTACATCTGCCATCGCTATGCCGCCTGGGCAGCGACACACTGGGAGCTTTCTGCCTCTCGCAGAGCCATTTGCAAAAGCAAACACTTAGGTGGCATTCGGAAAAAATCCCGATTCTGCAGGGCTCCGCTAGCTATAGCTACATGTTAGACTCCGTTCCTATTTAAATAGCTCGGCAAATGGAGTAGCAATTAGGTCCTCGCCTTAGGCCATACAATGTCTGATTCCTAATGCATATAACTCAAGTATCACTAATAATTTCTGGTGACTGTCATAATCTGAATGATTTAGCGTGCTCGCGTTTTACTGTACGTGTAACGAGGAAAGGCAAGCGTTGGCGTGTAAAACAAATCACGTTACCCACATGACTCAGCCAAGGAGCCGTTCTCCGAGTGATGCCACCAGCATGCATACTGGTCATCCAATAGTTCGTAGTTGTAGGTCACCTCGTGATCTGGACTATCTACATTACTTCCATTTGCCGTGATGCATCTGTCCAATACCAATTCTGCAACTTCTGCAATAAACGCACATTATTGCATTTTACTCCCGTTAAAATGCCAGCAAGCCAAGCCGCTCCGCGAAGACAGAGGTCTCGGAAAGGGGTGCAGACCCGCATCTTTTACTTAGTTTTTGGGTGTTATTGAGACCAAATTTTTGAACTCAAGCTTACAAATCAATCTTGCGCAAGGGTAAATTATTTGAATAAGTTTAAATCAGTTTTTAGCACAATAAGCTTGTGTACTAGCAAGTAATTTCCATTTGCAGGATCCTTAGAAAAAAAGTGCTGAAGACCTTAAAGGAATTTAGAATTGCTAAACTGAAATATGCATATGTCACGTAACTACCTGGAGTTGAACGTTCGATCTCCTAGTGCAGAAGCGACAGTCATAAAATCTCCAAATATCAGTTATTGTTCAAAAACCCAAGCGTGCTCTGCACATGAAAAAGAAAAAGGCAGACTTTATTGCAAAGTTTCAAGTAAAAATTAAGGCCACGAAATATCGCCGGGAATGGAAGGATTGAACATGCATTGAAAAGCGAATTATAAGAGCAGACTGCACAAGAAGTACCTCCATGCAACAAAAAAATTGCACTACTCACACTCGACCACTCAAAAAAAATTCCAGAATATATTTAAATATGCCAGATATTTGGTGGAATTTTTCGAAATCCGTCTAAATGAAGATGAGACTCCCACCTGGCATTTTTCTTATAAGTTTCCTCATGGGCGTGTCGAATGTGCTACTTTGAGGGTCAATGAATACATGCTGCATTGCGTCCATCCATTTTTCAGATCGTACGATGCTTGCGGCTGCTGCAGAGTGGCCATTGTTGATAGCCAGGTCTATGCAGTTATTGCCTTGGAAATCAAGTAATTTGACGTCAGCACCACTTTCGATCAGAAGCTCAACGACATCGGCGTGTCCTCGCTCGCATGCTAAGTGAAGAGGCGTGGTCCTTGTTTTATCCATGGGGTCGACTGGCGAGTTTGAATCAAGAAGCAATTTGACAACGCTGTAGTGTCCATTAGCCGCTGCACAGTCTATCGGAGTCCACATCTTAGAATTTCTAAAATACACATCATGCATGAAATTTCTATTGAAGAACCAATTTACAATGTCTGTATGGAGATTCGTAGTAAAACAATAACTCTTGCCGTTTTCAGCACCCTGTATGCTCTATAAGTGAATTTAAAAGACTGTTTCATTAGAAAATAACAATTGAAACAAATGGTGCATGTCAAGTTTGTTAGAATTAAGCCAAAACATGAATAACCAGCTTTTTCTGATAACTTCCCAGATCAAGCTCAGATTTGGACATTGCCACGATTTTGGGTTGGTAAATCTTTGTAATAGTGTCCCTCTATCATACATCGATTAAACGGGCAAATCATAAACCGTAGTTCACGCAATATAATTTAAAACGTTTGCTAGTAACTGGCAAGATTGGGAAATATATTATCTTTCACATCCGTCGAGTAGCCATGGTTTAAGAGGTAAACATGCCAATGGCCAGTGAAGGAAAAATAACTGCCCAGCTGCATTTAATGCGATAAAGGTCAAGGAACGTCAGGAAGCTGTTCATCACAGGACTCGCTGGGTTCATATAAATTGTTCTTTTTTGTGCTCATGCCAGCCAGACACTGTCCATGCTATCGCTAACCAGATTGGCATGGTTCCATTGCAAATACCTAAAGTGCCTAGAAAGACATTTAGTTCTCTGAGGACGCTATACAAATATACTATTGTTACTATTATTAAAAACCATCGATATCATCGATGAGCTGAAGAAAAGCAAAACAATGTCTGCATTATATTGTGCGTCTCACATGCAGAAGTCGTTATCTAGCAAAAAGTGAGGATTGTTGGGCTTCCTTTACGGTGTGCATAATGTTTCACCGAAAAAGTTTCTTAATGAGAAAACAGAGCAAACAATGTGTATTCAGTAGATCTTTTTAATGTTTCACCAGCAGTTTACATTTTATCCAGACGTAAGTGGGCTTGTAAATATTACTGCGAATAAGCGGCCATTGATATACTGCTAAATCGCTACGATTCGCCACTCTTTAGAAAAGGGTTAGAGTTAAATACCTCTACGGCGTTGGATAGGGCCTCGGATTTTAGGCACTGCCTTCCGACTTTCGGTATGTGTGGCCTCGCGGACATACTGGTACGCACTCGATAAGGTAGTCTTATCCTAAATTGTAGACGAAGACATACTGCGATATCGGGTTGTCAGTCTGCTGCTGCAATATCCACGTCCACCACCGGTCACTGGCAGTCGCGTGTAAAGTGGCAATACGCTCTACGCAGGCTTGACAGCACAAGGGCAGACAAATCTTGACCGAGCTCCAAAAAAAGGACCAGCAAGCACCTACCTGGCTGCAATGTTCGCTCCGGCGTGTATCAGCAGGCTTGCGACCGACACGTGACCGGCGAGCGCTGCGAGGTGCAGAGGCGTGTTGGAATTGCAGTCCAAGTTTGTGACAATAGTCTGGTCGCACGTCAGCAGCAGGGAGACAATGTGCGGCATTCCGTGCTTGGCGGCCAGATGTGCCGCAGTCTCCTCCTCATCATTCTTGCTCGATAGGCTGCTCGGGTTCGTGTCAATAAAAAGCTGCAACAAAGTCACACACGTCGAGCAACCGAGTGTGAGCTGGAGGTTGGAAGAAAGATAAAAAATCCGGTCGCTATTAAAATCTCCGGCTCGTCATTTCCAACGCAGTGCAGGATTAACTAAAAGTGTAGTTTGTCATTCTCTAAGCGGCAGGTATGCCTGGCAGGCTTACCTGGGAGAACGCCGAAGCGGGCTCAAATACGTTTATTCACAGGACGCGACAGCTGATCAGTACGCGGTTGTAGGACATTTCCCTCTCCTGGACGTTTCCTTTCGTACATTCCCCCCCGGTGGACCCTAGGACATTTCACTCCTCGGACATTTCCTCCCCCCGGGGTAGGACATTTCCCCCTATGTTTATGAATGTATAACTAAGGATAGAGATACACACACACACACACACACACACATACACACACACACACACACACACACACACACACACACACACACACACACACACACACACACACACACACACACACACACACACACACACACACACACACACACACACACACACACACACACACACACACACACACACATATATATATATACACATACATACATACATACATATATATATATATATACATGATTAAATGAAGTTCATGCTCTATTAAAATAAAATCAGCTCAGTTTAATTAGAGAAATGGATGGATTGGAAGGATGGTTTCTAAATGAACGAGCGGCGGCGGTGGTTGCGGCGGCAGCGGCAGCGGCAGCGGCAGCGGCAGCGGCAGCGGCGAGCAGTACAGTTTGGTCCCGCGGAAGTTAGGTCCCGCTCGACGCCGCCAGGCACAAGTTCGTACCCGTCAAAGCGGGCGCGCGCTACGGCTCGCCGCGCGTTCCTGCAAATAAGCGCTAAGCCTCAGAGGTCTACTCAACCTCAAGAGATCTAGTTACGCCATAATACGCTCTAATTAAAGCGCGGAATACGAGCAAGCGTGGATTTAGGCGGCGGAGGCGCAGTCCGCTCTAAACCCTAGAACATAAACACTAAACCCTAAAACATAAACTCCAAACTCTAAACCCTAAACGCTAAAGTCTAAACCCTAAAAAACCTAAAAACTCTAAACCCTAAATTCTAAACCCTAAAATTCTTAACCCTAAACACGGAACCACAAACCCTAAAAACTCTATACCCTAAAAACTCTAAACCCTAAACTCTAAATCCTAAAAGCCCTAAACCTTAAAACCCTAAACTCTAAACCCTAAAACTTAAACCCTAAACCATATACGGGGGAAATGTCCTACCCCAGTGGGGAAATGTCCGGGAGAAATGTCCTGGGGAAACGTCTGCGCGAAAAATGTCCGTATCCCCAGTACGCGACTGCCCCGCCCGGCGTCCTCGAAGTTCCTCCCCGGGCCTTTGCCACATGTTACATATATAACGCTGTCATAAATCAAAACATAAGCCAGTAGCCAACGACTGTGTCATAGTCTCAAAATAGCCACAAAAGTAACCTCAAAGTTGGCTGCGAACAAAAAAAAAAGGAGTCATTTACCAAATACCGTTAGAAGCTAGAACCTACGCTCGCAACTCAAAGCATCCGGAAATGGCTCAATAAAAGAAATAAAATAAATAAATAAAAGCACAGAAAAGAGCGGCTCAGCTGCTGCTGCGACCTGCTTGCCATTGCGTTGAAGCTCAAGTCGATTGGCAAAAATTATTTTCTTTTTTAAGGCAGTCAGACCATCATAATATATAAAAATAATAACATTCATTGGCATAGCACCTTAAGAGAAGTCAATCTCCATTCAGGCACTTCAAATATGCCACGGGGCTCGGGCCCACGACCTCAGTCATAAAATACATTTGCCCTGATCTTGGTTTGAGGCGAGCACCTCAATCGCTAGATCAAACTGAAGTGACATTATACTATATACACAAACATGCAGTCCGTAGCCTAGAGCTGTGCCATTCGAATGACTTGAGTCTCCAGAAGTCACGTGCGAACACGCAGCAAGCTTAGATGACGTAAGCAGCTCGGCTCTATCATTCCTCTTCGTCCATGCTTTTATCAATGTAGCCCTCTTGCCAACGTCTCTTCCCATAATCATAAATATATCCAACGATACGACATTGGGGAAAGCACTTCGCGAGAACAGTGCCACTAGCTGAGGCTAGAAACTAATTTATCTTATTCAACGTGTCTTATGCACGCACCTACTCCGGTCAGCCCAGGAATAACGTGTTCGCACTTCACTACCGAGGCCGTGTGCTCGAGTCCTACTGCAAGCAGTTTATTTATTGTGTACCCCAAGCAGGCTGATACGTTCTCTACAGCCGCTATACAACCAGATAATTTACTTTGCATTACAAGGCCATCAAGGCCAAGCAGGTGATATGCTGGAGAGGCTAGATTTTTTCTATAACTCAGTCAAAACTAAGCGGCTATGCTTGGTCATACGAAAGTTGTAAGTGATACCAAATGATAATAATAATATAATGAAACTCTTGCGAAGCGCCCGAATGCAACTAGATGTTCTTCTAAGAACGCTTATGGTTGCATGTGCTTGCAAAGAGGTGTCAATTGGTCAGCGATATCATGCTCAATTTCAGCATGAGAATAACCAAGCAAATTCCTACTGTCGGCGCAAATAAAGCAAGGGGCAGGTACGTTTTCAGTTTATATTTAAATGTTGGATAATCAGGTGATGTTGTGACATCAGTTGTCAGTGTATTCTAGAGAGTTACATAACCTTGTTCTGCAAACTGCTTGATGGCGAACCTGTGGAAATCAGCGATATGGGGTAGTTGTAATGCGGCCGTTGCGATGTTCACGACAGACAAACTCAGCTGCAGAGCTGTTTACCAACTTTTAGTGTCATCTTTTCCAGTGCAAACACTTGCGAGTACTGAGTTACACGGTTCTAGCGGGATATCATTAATGCATGGACCAGCTGGGTTTTGGTATCTCTGTTTTAGCAAGTCAGATTTTTTCAATATTACATAGCTGAAAGTAGGCAGACTTTAGTGTGAAGCTGAGGCCAAAATCTAGTGAAAGGCCACTTTGGAATAGAACATCCAGCCTGCGTCCGGATGCTGCAGGAGATGCTGCCAAGTCTATTTCTAGGGCTAAGGCTTCTAATCTCTGAAAAGGGCAAGGTTAGCACGCAACTAGTACTTTGGTTGTATCGCCATTCAATTTGAGACAGATTTTTGCCATCCAAGTGTAAATGCCAGCAATACAGGCGACTCCGCGTATAACAATATTGGGCATAAGAAAATAGAATAACGGCTCCTCATCCTAGATACCTAGCTGAACTGCAACATCAGTTTCAGCCTGTTCGCGCCCTCAGGTCCTGTGTGGACAATAAATTAGCTGTCCCATTCCTCCGCTTAAAGACAGTTGGCGACAGAAGCTTTAGCTCTGCAGGTCCTAGACTGTGGAACTCGCTTGCACAATTCTTACGCAACGATAACTACTCTCCAACTGCCGACTATGGCACATCCTTTTCAACGGTCCTGAACTGCTACTTCTATGCTACTCACTACCTCAACTGCTCTCCTGACTCTGCTATGCTTCCCACTTTCTCTTTGTTGCGTGAGACGAAGTCTGTTGGCTACCGAATGCGTACCGAAAGCCGCTTAGGCTGTGAGTGCGCTATACAAAACTCTCCTGCGTAACACCCACATGGTCTTTATGACTTTGTGGAGTTACTGACGGAAATACATTACATTACATAGATGTACTCGAGCTATAGTCCCACTCTGCATGTGTGAGTGCTTCGCATACAAGAATGGCCATTTGCTGGCACGAGCGTATTCTTATAAGCAGAGTCGAATGTTCATGCTGCAAAGGAATAGAGAATGTTTGATATGCTGTAAGGCAAGAAGACATCTCAGCACAGGGACTGCTGTATGTCATCTGCACAGCAATGAAAACAGGCACTGTCATTACATGTACAAGAGAAAGAGAGAGGGAGAGAATAAGAGGGAAAAAGAGATAGAAAAAGAGGGAGAGCGAGAGCGAGAGAGGGAGAGAGAGAGAGAGAGAGAAAGAGAGAGAGAGAGAGAGAGAGAGAGAGAGAGAGATGGAGAGAGAGAGAGAGAGTAGAAATTTTGAAAAGAAGAGGCCATGTAACAGATCTCATCTCATGCATCGCGGAAGATATTCAATCTGAGTGCCCATCAAGAAAGTAAGCTTCGTAGATGTGGCAGGATAGGACCGCTGGAAAGAAACTATGGACTTGCCAGCGCCTCGCCGGGAAACAGCGCTTCACGTTCGACTTCGTGTACAAGCCGAGCACTGTATTAGAGGTCATCCGGTTTGCCGCCGAACGACCGTTTTAACGAGACCTACAGGGCGGGGCTCTACTGCCTCATCCTCAACCCATGGGCAGCAGCTGCTGCTTGCTTTGGCTAGCTTCGGATTTTTACCTTTCAACCATTAGATAAGCTTGTATTCCGACTCTCGTCGACCTCGCTCGTTCTGCACTTTCTTTCAAGTCGGTCTACTTGAGCGGACGCCATCCTCTATTTCTTTACCTCCACATAGAGCCGCCGACTCAACCAACATCGAACGTGCTCACTAGGTGCAAGTGAGTCGCGTATGTGCTATTCTGGGAGCTCGTCGCCAAAAGAGATGTTGATGCCTTCTCCTTCTGCATCTCCTCCAGCTCCTTCTCGTTTGAGTTGGAAGACGGCGTGAATAGTTATGCAGGCGGACGGGTGGCGTACTGCCGGTGTAAAGTGGTCGTAGGGGTGGGTCGGCAGCTCCCCTGAAGAAGGGTGGGAGGAGAGGATCGCCTCCAAACAGCCCGTCGTACAGTGGTTAGTGAGCGACGGTGGGGGGGGGGGGTAACATGACCCGGGCATCGACCGCAACTGACCCCTGTGGTCGACATTCCGGAAGAAAGCAGCTAGCGCTGGGCTGGGTGGTGGAGAAACGCCCGGGCGCCGACGCTTTTCCATCCGGTAGTACATGGCTCTTACACTCAATGCTCACAAGGAGGTCGAAGCGCAACATTCTCGTTATCAATCGGCTCTTAGTGCTGTGCACAAACATTAGCTTTTTGAGTCAGCTTGACTTCCAGAGTCGCATCCTGTCACGAAGCCCGAGGTGGACTGCACAGAAGTACTGCTGTCAGCTATCGGCGAGTTGATACCCTCGTAGCGAAAATGTTGTGAAAGTGGGTTCCGAAGTCAAGGACCAGCTGACAGACCTGTCGCCGTCAACGTCTAAGTAAGAGAAATGGGACAGCTAATTTGTCGTCTAGAGTACGCCAACAAAGGCTGATCTGGCGAGCTAGTTCAGCAAGGGATCTCAAGGCTATGCCTAGGGATCTCAAGGCTATGCCTAAGGATCTGAAGGCTATGCCTAGCGATCGCAAGGCTATGCCTAAGGATCTGAAGGCTATGCCTAAGGATCTGAAGGCTATGCCTAGTGATCGCAAGGCTGTGCCTAGGGAGGTCGTGTGAATCAAAGTAAGCATTTTAATTTGCATCCGCCAATGGATTAGGGCGGGGCTGGTCTTTTAGCAAAGGAGGCGTACTATTGGTTTTGTTGGAGTAGAAGATCAGCAAAAATTAAAGACCTTATTCAGCACTAACTGCAGAGGCATACCAGCTTTTTTGGAGGCACTGCCAGTTTTGATTCATAGTGGTCTAGTCGAGAGAGCCACGGGGATTGCACAATCTTACATTCTTTAGCCAGCCCATGCAGTTCCCAGCTCTGCACCGTGATCAAAATAAATAAATGAATCGGCGGCCATCTACATAAGACCAAAAAAATCTGCTTACAAATGATGATATGTCCTACGTAAATAGCAGTCAAACGATTTTAGCAGTACTGAGCCTCAATATTGTCATTACTCATCACATTTGATAGATAATAAAGAAATGACGCCATAAAGTCAGTGGCAAGGGGCTCCTGAGATAGGCTGAGTCAACTCGGAGCCTCAATGATTAACAATGGCACATCGTTCGTAATAAGATTTGAAGCATGACATTACTACAGGTGCTTTGTGGCAATCATTCGTGTACGCCAGCAATATATTCAAATGATCGCTTTTATTTCCTAGTCTTGAGTAAAGCACAGTCTCTGAACGCAGAAGCCCCGGCACTTTATCAGTTTCCATCGTTCATGCTTTATCAACCAAGTGGGCGTCTACATAGGTTGCACTGACGTTAACATTGAGGTGGGGGGACAAGCAATAGACCTATCTATAGGAGAGGCGAAGTAGATAGCCCGGATGCAAACGGGATCGGACGTCGACTAGAAACCAGTCTGAACGGTCTTCTGTCAAAGTTTGCGGTAGTGGGTAATGTTTATGGAATATGAACTCTAGATACGACTGTTCAAAAACAATTATATTATTATTAAAAATGAGACATTCGTATAGTGCCCTAAGAAGAACCAAATGTACTTATAGGCATTTTTGTATAGGCTGAAAAGGAAACACATTGACTAATTAGTGGTAATCACGTGCGAAATTTTAGCATGCAGACGAACTTAAAGGGCGATTCGCGGAGAGAAAGCAAATGCTATGAGGACTAAGTGCGTTTTTAACTTCGGCTTGAATTTGGATGAAGTCACAGTCTAGTTTCAGTCGGAAGAGAGGTCCAGGTTTGACTACTGACACCTCAACATTGAAACTTCTCAGAACCCACAATCGGCCCTCATCTGCTCCTAGAGCACGTAGAGTACTTCTCGGGTCTTTTCTCGCTAGCAGGCAGTTGGTATGCATCCCGGCGGCTTCCAAACCATTGGAAAGGCGAATGTGTTACGACATGCAATCTCCATAAACTCCGCAGGAAATCTAGATGTCCTGTTTCAAAGTGACTTTTAAATAAACGACTTAAATAGCTCCACAGTCAAGTCTGCCTCATTTCAAAGTCTGCCTCATTTCAGCTACGTAACATTGCAAACATGCTTGCCTGCTAAAACATGGGTACCATGTCCAAGTTGATCCGTGCATTTGCGACACGCAATCCTGACATTAGTAACTCGCCATTTCCCGGCCTACCGGAATATGCAATCGGGTGCTCGCAATCGGTTAGAAATTCTGCTGCAAGTCTTGTCTATCGTGAGCGTCGCAGTTGCCATGTTGTAACACTTCTAGCCGGCCTACACAGTGTGCCAATCAAGCAGCGTATCAACTTCAAGGTTTTTGTCACTCACTTTGAGGTCACTCCATTCTCTTGCTCCAGCTTACCTGTCCGAATCACTTCCAAATAATGATTCGCATTGTAAGAACCGCTCTTCTGATTCAAACTGTATAGCTATGCCTCGAACCAACCACAAATCCTTTGGAGACCGTGCCCGTGGTTCATATGCTTTAAAATCTAGAACTCACTCTCTACTGGCGTCAAGACACCGTCCCCTGTCTTGACTACATCTAAAAAGAAGGTACAATTTACATTATCCTCACAGCATTCGCTGTGGCTTTGTAACGTGTCCTTTGTATACTTATGTTTGCTGACCCCGTACATGCTGCCACTAACCAAATTATTATGCATATTGAAACTGAGCATCTTATGACTAACATCATTGTCATGCCTTCTTAAAGCCCATGCAAAGTGCCAAGAAAGAGTTCAGGTTTTCTTCCATCGCTAAATAAATTTATTATTATTATTACTACTATCAGTAACAGAGAATGCTAATAAAGCCTCTTTACTTACCTTAGCAATTTCAATGAAACCCTTGGCGCAGGCTTTGTGAAGAGGTGTTTCGTCATGCTGATCTCCGACACTCAGCAGCTTAACCTTATCGTCTGTGCTTAGTAGCACCTGTGGAAATGAAAGATGAACGATACGCAAATACAACGAACAAAGATTCGTCCTTGGGATTTGATCATACGTCTTTTACAGCACACGTAAAGTGCCTAGAAAGACATTATGTTGTCTGCGGGTGCTAAAAATGTGTTATTATTATTATTATTGCTGCAGATACGCAGTCAGTATACAGCGGCTAGTAAGAACGGTCAGGTAAATTGCTCTCTAAGAACAAAGCTGTAGGAACAATTTTAGGCGACCAATCGACAATTACTTCTTGTCAAAGATTTTTTGTAAGATCAAAAGTAATCGTAGATGAATTAAGGAAAACTTATTTCAAATTTATAGAAAGCCGCATCAAGCCCTAAACTCTTAGACTCTGAGACTTTAAGACCCTGATCATTTGTCATTCTGGTAAAGTGAATAAGCAGGGATTACAAGGATAACAAGCAGGAACTGAAGTCTGCGGATGGACACAGCACGTAAGGACGAGGCTCCACTTGACCTCTTCTCGTAGGCAACTTTAGCCTAGTCAAACAACTCATTACGCAGCTGATTGAAAACCCACACCCTAAATTGTGAATAGAGACTCTCAAGAAGAGAGAAGACCCGTCGAGACTCTTTAAAAGGCGAGACTTTCACTGGCTGCTTACGACAGCAAAGTTACCTTTGCTGGCCACTCAGCCACTTGGCAGACACCCAGCTCAGCGGCCCTGGCCGGTACACATCGCAAATTGACTGATCAACAGCTTTTGTGCAACTACCACCTAGTGACTTCCAGAAGTCACGGTCACGTGGGTTTGAACATTTTTGTTTGAAGAGCGAGAGCTGCTTACGATCGAATATAAGGCTATTCAGAAAGTACGCAAACTTGCCTTATTAAGGGAACTCACGTAAAGCCATCGCGATCGCTTGACAATTATTGAATTAAAAATAGGATACAGATACTACTGTCGTAGGATGATCGCTCTGAGGTATCTAGATTGGTTTAGGTAGCAGTCGAACCATCGTTGGATAATGGGCTCGACCTAGCTCGGCACACGTCCCCTTGCCTACATACCTCTGCTACGGCTACGTGATTTCTCTCAGCAGCTAGGCACATTGCAGTCATTTCGTCTGTGTCCACCGCAAGAATGTTCGCTCCGCTTTTTAGAAGTTCTTGCGTCACCATGGCGTGGCCTTCGCTCGCCGAAAGCAGCAGAGGAGTCATGTTGTCTCTATCCAAACACTCAACGGCAGCACCCCTGAAAACCAGCAAATGACGGTGCTGTGAAGGTGAAGGTTTAGCTGGAAAAGACTCACGAAATCCAAGCAGCCTTTTGATTACCTTGAGATAAGGTACTTCACAACATCGACATGGTTAAATGAAGCGGCCTTGTGGAGTGGCGTTGCTAGATTGTTGTCGGTGGCTTCGATAGCCGCCCCTCGGTCGACGAGCATTTCAGCCACTTTTACGTCGCCGGTGACCGCGGCCAAATGTAGAGGCGTGCTCAGGTCAAGTCGTGGCCTGTTGGTGTCACTGCCTAAATTTCAGATATGGAATGCGAATCTGAGTTTGCCTCGTCACAGTCACGCCTATTCACGAAGCAAGTAAACACATGCAATGATTGGTTTCTATTTAAATCTCATTATTTCACTTATTCGGCTAGCCAGCGCACGGCCACTGTTATCTTACGAACAGAAACAAGTGGTTTCCACTAACAACATTTGCATGCTGACCCTGTGTATGTCACCCCTGTTATTCATGTTGTTTATCAAGCATAATTTTACTCACCGTTCAATTGCGTTTCCCTTTGCAGCAAATGTAAAGCGCCTATAAATAGATTGAGTTCTCTGAGGACGCTTTATCAAGTGCATTATTTCTATTATTATTGTTCCTCGTTGCAGAGCAGGCTCTTTGTTGTCCTTCTTCTTTCATGATTGTAACTGCGTCCAAGGTAGCTCACGACGCAGATGCGGTATATTCAGAGCAAAAGTGCAGCAGATTACCTGAACAGCTCTTAATGAGAGTTTCTATCACTCCGTGCTGTCCGTTTTCGATAGCTAAATGCAGGGCAGTGTTGCCTGCGATGTCTCTATGCTGCAGCATCTATGACGATAAACGACGTCTTATTTTTCCAGGAAAATGCACTCGGGTAGCATACGACATATCACCGAGCGCCTTCCTTAAATCGGTGCTGCTTACATTGGATACGAGACCTTGAGCCCCCTTTTCCTCGGCTTCAGCGAGGAGTAAGCGTATGGCTTCGAGGTTGCCTTCAACGGCTGCTATTTGAAAGGGCGTTCTCCCTTGATCGTCCTTGGCAAGCAATTCCGCGCCAGCAACCAGCAGCAGCTTCAGACATTCGCCGCTGGCTCTGCCTGCAGCTACATGTAGGGCCGTCATTTTCTGCTTGTCTCTCTCCTGCACACGAAGCAGCTTTCGCTAACTGCATCCGATGAAGTAAGAAGCAGGTTGAGGGGAGCGACTCCCTCAACGAATCAAGCCTGGCAAAATGAATGCTGAGCTACTTACGTCGACGCGATAGTCTCCTGGGCTTTTTAGTAACTCAACCATGGCTGGATAATTGGCTCTCATAGCAGCCAAATGTAAGGGAGTGCTTCCGTACATATCCCGTGCATTTAGATTGGCTCCTTTAGTCAGGAGGTAGTGAATGAGTTGAGCAGAGATTGCTGAGTTTTCTTGCGTTTGTAGCTTCTAAAAAGTGAATACAAGAAAATCAAATAACTTTTTCAGGATTAAAGTATATTCCCACCAAGTTATATGAGTTAACACCTCATTCCAGCCCTAAAAAATAATCTTTCTCTCTGGCAAAATCAGTAGTTATCTGTTCTATGTCAGGGAAAAATAGTGTCTCATAAGAAACTAAACAAAATTCACTGTGGAATAATCATAAAAGCGTTTTATAAGGTAATGCAAGGATAGCGACGCAAATACTCAAGTAGTATAAAAATTAGTTGGTTTACAACTGTATGCCCCTCCGTACGTCTATCTGCATCCAATGCGGCGTATATACTTATACTAACCACGGGATTGTTTGACTTCAAGCTCACGGCTTGCTCTTGCATAGGAAATGCTTTGACCATTGACGTAACAGAAGTATTTTTGATCTATTCGATCGATTCTAGGCTTTCACATTTTAGACAATTTAACAGAGAAGCCAAATTAAAACATTGGTCTATTCTTCTCAGAGCCAGTTTTTGTAGACTGATATCACAACTACCAATGTTTGGCACGACGATTGCTTAGAACAGGGGCATCAACTGGACGCCTACTCTTGCTCCATAAGAAGTGATTATTGCGTCTCTAAGTACACCTAGCATTTATGGTAGAGCGGCCGCTGGAGCGACAGAACGAGTGGTGACTAGAGCGGCATCTACACCGGCGTGAAAGCGACGGAATCATGGGATAATGCAGCTAGCAGTCTTGGTCGCCGAGGATTGCTGGAGCCGAGGACATCAGCTTCCCGTGTTTGTAAGAGCTCGCATCATTGTTATCCCACGCACCCGCTGTAGTTCCAACGAATTTACGTTTCTCCTGTGGTATTCTCTAGTTACCCAATTTCGCTGGTGCTTGGAATTTCGCTAAAAAGACATTAATGAAATCGTCGCTCCTTTACTCCATCGACAGCCACTTAGCATGCGGTCTGTATAATTCGTATCGGGGAGAGAATGAGGTGAGAAATAGCTTACCCTCTAGTCTCAACAATTGCACATATATGCCTGCAAGGCGGTCTTGGAAATGGATTTGGGGCAACTAAGATATACAGTGAGAAAATTAGTCAAATAATTAAGTACACGAGTAATCTGTTGCAATGTTTCTCGGAGTGAGAAGTGTGGACATTGAAGTTAGGATGAATAGAAAGCATCCCAGAGAGATGCTCGTGATGATATGGCATAGTTCTTGCTCACTTTGGCTAGAATATTCTAGAATATCCGTGATTCGCCGAATCATTTTACAGTTTGATTCCACCCACCCAAAAAGTACCCAAATCATAGATGATACAGCTAGACGAGCTGAGTGACTGATCGGCTAACTGAGATATTGCTAAGATTCTTGTTTGCCGATGCAAGCATTTTGGTAGCCGCCTAGAGGCTCAAAGCTCGGTATCACTTAACATGAATCGGAGAAGATCACTCTACAATTTGATTAGCCGTGATGCACTCCGACTTTGATTAGCAGTGATCTGGTTCACTGATAATTTATTGACGCTAGAGAATAATCGATAGCAAGATAAGGATATATATATATATATATATATATATATATATATATATATATATATATATATATATATATATATATATATATATATATATATATATATATATATATATATATATGTATATATTCAGAGGAAAACAAGATTGAGAAAGCGAGGAAGAAGAGAGAAGACGGGATATGGTCAACAAAGTAGTAAAGGAGGAGGAGAAAAAATGAGAGAGATGGGATGGAGAGGGAGATAAAAAGACTGCACCAGCGCATGACGGCATGCCATATCAACCGATGCTATATAATTCAGTGCTTCTAAGGCATTAATACAAAGGCACACTCAGCAGTAGTAAGATTTTGCGAGGAATTCTTTTCAGACCACTGGCGTGCTAGATTTATCTAGACAGTACTTACAGGCGATTCTCCAGCTCCAGTAAATAGTGAGATGAACTGGACCATTGTGCCAACAGCTTTACCTCGACTGCTTGATTGCAGAAGGTGCAGTGGTATCTGTGATAAAAGTCAAAACTCTAATAGATGAGGATTGCTTCGAAAAACTGCCACAAAGCTTACGTTCAAATACAATAAATAAAAACATTGCGAGTGACTATATATAAACTTACTTTTAAAAAAGCGTTCATTTAGTATGCCTAAGAGTGCAAGCAATTTTAACAATTAGATGGTTTAATGACATTGCGAAAAAGTACCACTACTTTGAGCTTTGCATATTTTTAGCTCAGATTTACAAGGCACCCGTGCAAACGCAAGCAACGTGAAGTAATTACACAACATTAATGCAAGCCTTTTGATATTCAATATATATATAACTCCAATTAATTTTGGTCAGCTACTGCAAACGTAGCAATAGATAGAGTTTAACTAGACATTCTTCTGGCAGTTCCTTAAAAACGGACGAAAGGTTGAGGATTAAACCTTGATAGAATCAGATGACATTTAAAATTTGCATTTAGGGCCAAAATCAGACGAATAAGTAGTCACGTATATCTGTGCCATGGTGCAGTAAGTTGAAGGTAAATCCCAAATATTACTTTAGAAGACAAGTATGAGAAAGATACTTATCAAGAGGAGTTTTTATTCGCTGCTATTAAAATACTAATTCCTCTCATATCGGGAAAGTCACCTACGGCCCAACCTACGGCCTTACGGTCACCCCTTTTTCACCAGATATATACTTACAAAAATAATATTAATTACAATAAATCACTGAGAAGTGGTGTGATTTACTGCAAGTTTTACGACAAACAAGACTAAAGTTAGAGGTTTACAGCAGCTGCAAGCACCTTCGTGTAAAGCCAAAAGGCATAAAAGCAGTGAGTAATAGAAATCGAGATGCGGTGTCAAAAATGCATGGACCAGCTTGGATGCAACGTCAGTTTCTAATCAGTTCCTACTCTTTGAAATGTACCGTAATTAAAAATAGACCATTTTGACAGCTGCATTGTTGATGTAGTCGTCTAATAAAAGTTCACTCTGTACTGAGCACCCAGATTGAGTGCAGATGCCACAGGAGCTATGCTGGTCGAGCTTATTTGGAGGATTGGGTTTTCAAATTTCGGAGTAGGAATAGATTTGCCAATAGCTAGCAAGTTGGTTTAATAATTATTCAATTTGACAGCGTTTACTAACACCCAATTCGGCATCTTAGCTATACTTGCAGCAAGGGACTTGAGAGAGTTTAACGTACTGGAAGGCAGGGAGGGATCAAAGCACAGGTACAGCTGTAAGCCATCTGCACAGAAATATAAATGAATGCCTTGATTGTGCTTGATGATTACGCGGGCAAGAGGAAGAGTTTAAATTGTGAAAAGAACTCGATAAGGCACATATCCCATACTTTAAGGTCTCTTCGAATGATGTCGCCTATTGACATCAATACTCTGGAGTCTCTAACTGAGATAGGACCTAAATATTTGTAGTGCAGTGCCAGTGATGCCCAGGCAACACGAGATGCTTTCAAAAGAGAGCTTGACAATCAATAATATCAAGCATTGCCGAAGATCTTGCAGCAAAAGCAAACACTCTACTGAAGTCTGCATTCCTAAGAAATGTCTTAAGTAAGTGAATACTCTAGACATCAGTATTTTTGCATTTTTGTCTGCAGTTCCTCAATCAAGCTATGTCTAAGTCCAGTTCACTAAGAGATCCAATTAAGCTACACTTGTGCAATAGGACAACTACAGAGGCACTATTTAATGCAACGATAAATACAGCACTAAGCTAAGGTACATTAACTATACGCAACTACAGACGTACAAACAGTGCACAGTTGGCAGGCTAAAAATACCCGGTCGGCAGGTTAGCCTGGTACACACACAGCAAATTCAACAATGTTCTAAGAACTGTATATTTGTATATAGGATTAATGTATTTGTTTTAGTTTTAACTGACATGTCACCTTAGCGAAAGCTGTCGTCGTGATTTATATATCACAAGCCCTTCTCGAGCACCTCCCATCTCTCATGGGCATCGCTGGAACTTCGCTGCAGTGGCTTAGGTCCTATCTCAGTGATAGACTCCACAGGATGGATCTATACTGGCAAAGATCATCCAGGGAGCCTTTCAAGTATCGGGTGCCTCAGGGCTCCGTGCTTGGTCTGCTTCTTTTCACAATGTATACACTCCCTCTTATCGATATGATCACGAAGCACAATCTAGGCTTTCACTTCTACATATATTAAATTCAGGTGTACCTATGGTTCGATTCGCCTCAGCCTCCAGCACGCCGACTTTTCTCAACTCCCTGGCTATATTCATTTCTGGCATTCGTCCTTTATGTGCTTATGCTTGCTGATACTGTGTATGCTGCCACTAACCAAACTTGCATGCTGACTGTGTGCTTGCCACCCCTAACCATGTTATTCTTGTTGTTTGATGATCATGATACCACTCACCATTCGATCGTGTCTCCTTTGCAGAAAATTTAAAGCACCTAGAAAGAGATTGAGTTCTCTAAGGAGCTTCATCAAGTGTATTATTATTATTATTATTATTATTATTGATGCCACAAACTCAAACAGTTGGATCTCTCTCGACCAGCATTCTTCCCTAAAGGCTATCAGTAAACTAACCATGTTATCGTGCTTCCTTTGCAGCGAATGTAAAGTGCCAAGAGAGATATTGAGTTCTCCGAGGGCGTAATTTAAAATGAATAATTGTTGTTATTATTATCCGCATTTTTCTGCTAACGTCGCACTGGTATTCCAAAATGGGTTGTTAAGAGTTTAGCAAATTACTTCCACTATCAAGTTGGCCTGCCTCCAGTTAAGGAACATTACCGTTATCAGAGCCGGCCTAGATAACGGTGCGACAGCCCAAGTAGTTGACACGTTTGTAACGTCGAATCAAGGAATCCCTAATTCAAGACTTCTAGTCTATGTCCTTAATTGTATGCAACTGGTTCAAAACGCAGGGACTCGGTGGTCGTTCGTCAACGGCGTAACAGCCAAATGACCCAACTTCTGCTATAGCTGCACTGGCTACTTATCAAGCATCAAATTACATCTGGCTTTGCCTGTGTGAACTCGTAGTGTTTTGTTCCAGTGTGCTTTGCTTGGGAATTCGTGCATATTAATAGCCACATGTTTTACTCACTAGTGGTCATGAGTGTCTTCAAGTTTGCTTTAACATGCTGACCTATGCATGATACTCTTTCGGTTTTGCCTTTGTGGTCCCTCACATAATAATAATAATAACAATGCACATGATAAAGAGCCCTCAGAGAACTCAATCTGTTTCTAGGCACTTTACATTTGCTGCAAATGAAAATACGATGGAATTGTGAATGGTATCATGCTTGATAAACAACATGAATAGCATGGTTCGGGGTGATGTCCGAAGTGTCAGCTTGCAAGTGTGGCTACTGGCGGCATGCAACAGTGTCAGCAAGCATAAGCACATGAAAGAACAAGTCACAGCGACCCACTAAATGCTGTGATAAATAGGTGCATTTTAAAGTTTTTTTTAAATGTGGCCAAGTCAGGGGATGTCGTGACGCAAGTCGGGAGTGCGTTCCAGGCTTTGGGAGCATTCAAACTAAAGGCACCGTCTCCAAAGGATTTGAGGTTTGTACGAGGTATAGGTATACGGTTTGATTCCGGACAGCGGTTGGTACGATGCTTGGCCTGGTGGGTGAGTAGATCTGACAGATAGGCTGGAGTCAAAGACGGAAGGGATTTAAAAGTGATCGACAAAACCTTAAAGTCAATGTGCTGCTTGACTGGTAGCCAGTGCAGATTGGCAAGAATTGATGCGATGTGGCAAGTGTGACGCTCGCGACAGACAAGCCTAGCTGCAGAGTTTTGCACCAGCTGTAAGAGCCTGATTGCACATGCCGGTAGGCCAGCAGATGATACTAACATTGGGTTTTGATCCTCTTGTCGTGAGTTGTAAAGCAAATGGATAGAGATCAAGCTTTCTTAGAGTGCAAAACAAAGAACCGATTAATACTATTATTAATAACTTTACATAAAATCAACTGCAAGTCAAGCTCGTTTATATTTTTAATTTTAAAATTATGGTGCTACACTAAAATAAAGCGGCTTATGCCTAGCTTTCGTCGACGCATGTTGATCCTTGCTGTTCGCAAAGGCGTACTGTACTCAGTTTTTCGGTTTAATCTCTGTCTGCACTCAGCAATGCACGATCGCAGAGTCTGCCTTGACTCAAAGATGCTCGAACATACGAAAGTATTAGTTATAATTTGCTGAATGGTCTTATAATAGCTGATTATGATATCTGCGACGGTAATCACCATGTGGATATTAATGCCAAGATTAGGGAAGGCGAGCTCCTCTCCATACTGAACAATAAATCAAGAAGATCCTCAGGTTTAGATATTTTCATTTTAGCCTGTCTTGATAGCAATACTCAGGAATCCAAAATATTTGCTATAGCTAATGTCAGTTAGTATCAGACCTTTACGTTTCACTACAGTTTTTTCACATTTATTCTTTTGGGTGTCGCTGTCAGCGAAATAACTCACTCCTTCAACAAAGACTTAAAAAATAAGAAAATACCAATACTTGGCGCCAGCGTCAGCCGTAGGAGTGACCCTTTCAAAGGTCATCAGGTGAGTACTTAAAGTATGGGGAACCCGGAGAGATCCTCTAGATCTGTTTCTTTTCAAAATTTCTACTCGTATCGTTGTCAATTTGATCAATAAGCACAATCTAGGCTTTAAGTTTGTGCAGATGAATCGCACACCTGTAGCTGTGCTTGCTTCGATACCTGCCAGCTTCCGTCCCTGATTATTCTTTATTATTCCCCTGTTAAGCTATTGCCTAGCTGCAATAAAGCTACCGATCGCTTCACTGCCACTCTCTGATTTGACCGACCAGCCCCGGCACCTGGATGCTACAGGTAGGTCGTGTTTCCAATTAGTTTGCCAAGTGACTCAGCAAGCCACGAGCTAACCCACTTGCACACACAGAAGGACCCCATCCCAGCCGCTACAGTTCACGTTCGCACGGACCACCGCCTGATCTCCTTAGTCGAAAGGGTCAGGCTCTGCTCACGACTCAGCTCCTGATTGGCTGAAGCTAGAAGAGCTGGGCCGGCCACGGAAACTGCACTGGCCAGTGCGGCTGTTAAAAGTTCGTCTAAGGAAACAACTCGACGCCAGATCGCTGTGCCGTTCAGAGCTTAGAGGGTACACAAAGCGAGGCTGCAAGGCAGCGACTGAGACGCACTGCTTGAGAACAAGCACCTCTACTTGCCATACAAGTATGCCCAGTCATGGCCGACGCTTCCTGATTCAGGGTTTAGGGTTAGGGCTCGTCGGCTCGGGAAGTGCAATCCGGTTCTACTTTGGTCGGCGAGCCCCTTCGAGTGGCATCTGGGGCATCTTGTTCCATAGCTGCCAGAGCCTAGATATACCTATGGCAGCAAGATTGAGCGATCTCATCTAGAGTTGTAACGAGCTGCTATTTACTGTTGAAGCATCTCCGTCTTTCTTTGCTATTACCTATAGGCTAGATGGATGAGGAATAATCGCATTGAAACTATTCATATTCGGTTTAATTTCTAATTCGATGCATTAAGAAAACGACGTGTGGTCTGGTAATAGGCGTGTGATTCGGCATACAGAATGCTGGCTCAGAACAACGCCAACGGTTTATTGCACAAGGCACGGAGCAGCAAGACGCATGACTGCCTTCGCCCCCTTCTCACACTAGAGTCGCCTTCCACTCCTCCAGTCCCCGGGTGACCCCGATGATTCATCGAGGACCACAACTGTGCAGCGGCCGATCCTGATGGTGAATCCACCATCTGGCCACCAGCGGTTACCGGCCTGTGTCCATGCCACATCACAGGCTCATTAGAGGAGCCGGCATACACTCAAACTACAAGGCGTTCAAAGGCGAAGCTAAGATGCAGCTGCCTTTGGAAGCAGAACCAGCTATGACAGTCTGGTCTGCACCCAAATACCTTTTGGTTCGTGGATCACTTACCTCGAATGCCGGCCTTTGACTTGACCTACCAACATGGTCGTGTTCCGACTTTGTCTGCTTGCAATACCTCGCAGCGTAATGAAGGGGCGTGTTTTCCTCCTTATCTCGAACGTTGATGTCTGAAAATAGGAGTAGTTTCTCTATTTGATCTTGTTGATATGCTTGATCAACGACACCGGCTAAGTACTGAAAGGAGAATATTCAAGATGTTTTAAGAAAATATTCGAATCCTAGGAAGAACTTTGGTAGACTAAAGCCCCATTCTAACTGCCGAGTAAGTACCGATTATAGCTTGACAATAGTGGAATATCTTGTAGATAATTAAAAGACATAATTTTCTTTAAAATTTTGATTGCCTTTTATAATATATTAGCGAAAATGGGGCGAATGACTTGTTAAAAGTAGTCAGTTGGCAATGGCACGATGAAAAAAATGTTTGCACAAAAAAGTAAGGTAGAAAAAACTTAGTTAGCACCTATATAGAAAATAAGTTCAGAAGCCCAGTGAGGCACTCTTAACTTGTGAATGCAGCTTTATAAAATAGAATTAAATGATTACTATTGCTTTTCTTACTTTCTAAGAAATATGAAGGAGATATCATAGTCAGCTTATGGTAGTCTGATACCGGCTTCATCACAATGGCTGATTTACCCGCTCGTGTATTGCAGTGTTCCAGTGGGTCGGCAGATTTATTTTGGTAGCATTCCTAATCACGTGTGAAGTTCACCAGCGTGCTTTCGGACTTAGCTTGGTGAGCATCTTTCACATCATATTATTTTCTCTTCAGTGTCGTGGAGAATACATTTTCTCTATTTGTGGGAACTGCTGTGCCATAGTAGTATCCAGACATCGCAATACGCGTATTCTACAATTTTAGTTGTTGAGGTCACACTCCGAAGGCTTCTTCATTTATTTGTAAATGACTTTATCATGCCTTTATGCGGTTGCTGTTTGGGTTTAACGGTACCCTCCAGATAATAAATTATTATGCAGCTGCCGTGTAAAAGTTGTATGACGTTTTAACGACGTTGATGCCCTGGAGAGGAACTTATTAAACAGAATCCATCACCGTAGCGACATCCAGTTACAGCTCTATAACCTCACTGCTAACAAGAGAATTTCACGTTTAGTTAGTAAGATATAGCTGTGTAATTAAGTCTGAAGTAGATTTGAATAGCACAACACAAAAATGACTGTCCAAGAGCTACCAATACTACCGTGATAGATACAACAAGAAGCACTAAGTCACTTAAAACTGCATAGATTAAATATGTCTATTTAAAGGTAGGCTTATACAATCTTGCAGCTGAATTACAAAAATTCGGGCTTTATGTACTCATCATCATTTAGTTCCCGACTTAAGAACAACAGAACTCAAGGATTACTGATGTGTGAGATAAGCCGACCGACGACCGCAGCTTGGTTTGGAACAATTTCTACGAAAAACCTAGGCAGTAACCTCATGGAATACTTGGCAGGATTTTTTTTTGAAAATAATACAATTGCTGTTTAATTATTATTTCACCAGGCTCACCTGCTTGGTTCTCAACCAATAGCTGGACGGTGCCCAGCTTGCCATAGCGGGCAGCATAGTGGAGCCCGCTTCGGCCACTATCGTCGAGTGAGTTGATCAAATTCTTTTTCTTGCTTCCAAGGCTGAGGAGGTAGCGATGCAATGTATCGCGATCGGCATTTCTCGAAATCTAAAGAAGGACGAGAAAATGCTTGAGGTGAGCATCACATAAAATCAGCATCAAGATTATGAAACTAGAGATCCGAGGTGAGAATCGTAAGATTTTCTCAAGGATGCATGCATGTATTTGAAGGATGCGCCATCTGAAGCTCAATTAGTGTGGATAACTTAACAAGCAGTAACAAGAAAATATCAGATATTGAAAATATTGATGTTTACAGATTATTTATTAGTAAAACTCCTCTATCCCTTTGCAGAAAATGTAAAGCACCTAGAAAGAGATTAAGTTCTCTGAGGGCGCTTTATCAAGTAAATTTTTATTATTATTATTATCACATGGCTTGCCAATTTTTAAAAACCGCGATAGAAATTCACCAGAATCAATTCGTGGAGAGCTCAGCATTGCTTACTTATTCACCTGAGTACCACTGCAAAATATTTAGCTAATTAATTATTCAGATTTATAAAGAACTAAGCACTTCAAAGGGATATGATGACCCTAGACAGACGCACGGATCTATGTTGCAGTCTTCGGCGGGGGCTGATCCCACATCACTGAAAAAAGAGCGAAAGTCACACCAACTCAGCCGTTTCCCCAGAGGAAAGTATACTGTCACCAAATTTTTGGCTAGAGCAAGTTTGCTATGATGAAAAATATCCACGAGTCACTACTAAGAGCTAGTATGAATTTAAAATAGTTAAAGTACACCTAAGACTTTGGAAAATTTAATTAGACTATAATAAACAATAAAGAAAGGAGACCTATCTCAAAGCCATCAACGTGAACAAAAAGAAATGAAACTTTTTTAAAGCTATTACCGTATTGATGGCTACTACAAATAATATTTTATGAAATTCACTACAGGACCACCTTAAGCTCAACAGTTTTATTCGCAGACCGTTTCCACTGCCACTAGTCGACTTCTCGGATCCCCGATTAGCGAATACTTAATCGCGGTGACTGCATGCAATCTCATTAGCTCGACGAGCATCTCTTGTGGTTTGACCCTGGCTGTAACCCAGTACTGGCATGACTGTCAAAGAGAGTCACATAGCATAAACAGGCGGTACCAAGAGCGGCCATAGAATCAAAGGTACCAAGCTAAATCCAATAAATTCAGTCGCGAGTCCTCTTTGCTGAAGGAGCTACGTGAGCTCGGCAGCTGATGTGCATATACTCGGATAAACTCGCCCTGACTCCTTAGGGTCGCCGTAGATGGGATCCTTTGCTGTGGCCAAACCACAGCAAAGGATCCCATTACTCCTGCCCCCCTGACCGTCACCAGCCACGAAAAAAGTATGCCTTAATTCAATTTGACGAGCAACCGCCGAGTTTGACTTGAATAAACTCAACGTTGTTGAGCAATAATTTTCAATTATTTCAGGTCTGTCTAGCCTTTTCTATATAATAATTTTCCAGGTCTTGTCCCCCTCTAGACAAAGCATCGTATCTATTCACCGATTCTTTCTGTAACTAGAGAAACTGCTGCATACATTTCAGCCTCCTCGTACTCTTCCCCTGCCAGCGAGCTTTCTCAGGAAAATAAATTAGCTATCCGCTCTTTTACTTAACAACTTTTGGTGACAGAAACTTTGCTCTGTATATAGGTCGTAGAATAATGGAACTAATTGGATTTTTAGAAACGTGGAACTAACTGTGGAACTAGTTTACACAATTCGTGGGTCATTACAGTCCAAACTTTCGACCACTTTTCTGGGCGCTCGACTGTTTCTTCTATGCTACTTGCTTTCTGGTCTGACCTCTTGACATGGCTATGCTTCTCATTTGTTCTTTATTGACTGATAACAAATTCTGTTTGTTGGCTAGAGTAGTCACACCAGACTAATGACTCGGGTATTCTATCGCAAAGTCTCGTGCTTGATACCCACTTAGTATAGTATTTACGGCTTTGTGCACTACACATTCATGCTTAAAAATTAAATAAAAATTCAAGTATTTGCAGAAGCTACGTGCTAAATTAAATGCTTGCATAATTTTATGTTTAAGCGTAAGTATGGCAACGTCAAATATTTTGAGTCAAGGGGCCATCGATAACTAAACTAGGTTTTAAGCGGTTGCGTAAAGGGTGGCCCAATGTACTAAAATTTGAAAATCCAAAAGAAGCCATAGTTTGGATAAATAACCATTTCGGATGATAAGCCTCATTATCGAAATCTTGAAAAGCATCAGTGCTGCGCTTTCCACGTCCTGTTATAATGAAGAATAGCGACAAGAAAAAATGTCCCATTGTCACGCGTGTAATCCATGCAACAAGTAACTGCATGACTTTCTGAGAAAATTCTACTTGATATTCATAGTTTAAAACTGCACATTACTCGTATTAAGTCATAAAAACAGGAAACCATGGGCTCAACCCCCGCAGCATCTGTGAAGCGCCTGAATAGGGATCAAGTTCTTTAAGGGATACTACACATGTGAAATATATATATATATATATATTTATTTATTTAAAATCCGCGATTGTTGATATGATTCTCAGATGCGGAACGTCTATGGTTAACTTTAAATCTGGGAGTTTTCAGAACATCACACTAACAGTGTTAGTGGTCACGTGGCTCTAAAAAGTCTTTCACACAAGCACAAAGAACGTAACTGTGTTATTCCTTAAGGACACTAGAAGTATAGATACTGGTGGAACTAGAGGTTCGAGTCATAGCTAGCGAGTAGTAGAAGCCGCCTCGACACACGCTGGTAGGAGCCGGCAGCAATCAAGAAAGCTCATACCTTAATAACCAATCTAAATTCTCAAAATGCATACTTCACAGCCGCTTAGGGCCAGAGGTGCTCAGGACGAGCTGCAAATTACAACAGAAATAATTACTCGCTCAGATGGCATTTCATGAAAACTAAGTCATATATTATGCCACATCCGGTTCTTATGAATTCTGACTAATAATCTCTCGCAACTTTCATAAACCAGCTGATTTAGGATTTTAAGTTACACTAGCTCATCAACTAAAGACTCCGGTCCGATTTGTGTGAGGTTCAATAATCGAACGTGGAGTCGATTGGTGGCACTAGTCCATACGGGTCTTCGATTACTGTCTATGCTTAGGCATGTGTCCTAATTTAAGAAAATTCAAGTCTTTCGAAACTGTTGTCTTGATTTCACACGACAACAAGTCACCGACGGTGACAGTAGTCTAACGCCCACAAAATCCTCCTCAGATTTTTCCGATCTCTCATTTCGATTCTCTGTGCGAGAAAATTTGCGTTTCCTCGTTGTGGGTGATTTCAAAATTTATCTTGATAACTCCTCTGGCGCGTTCAGCGCTGAATGTTGTGCATCGAATGAATCATTATCTTTCGTGGCTCATGTGCACGGTCCTACTCACATCAAGGATCACACACTCGACCAAATGTTCTCATACAAGAACAATTTTGTCATCACCAATTATTACCAAATCCTGCTTTTCTTACCACATGCAGGTCTCATCCAGCCTAAAATGTGTACCCTCCTCCTCCTCCTCATTTAAAATCACATGTGAATCGCGAAACCTCAAGAACATTGACACTGACTCTGTCCGTGCGAGAATATCTGCTCAATCTAGGCTTTCCCTTGTATGCAGAAGACACTCACTTGTACATTTGCTTTTATCCCTCCCAGCCCTCCAGCATGTCGAATTCTCTCAACTCCCTTGCTGCATGTATTGACGACATCTGCATACGAATAGCAGCAAACCTTCTTAACTTGAATGGTGATGAAACCAACTTACTAGTTATGGACAAAGCAAGTGTAACTCAGAAATTGGAAAAGCCAACGCTCAAAATCGACTCTGCCAGAAAATCTTCTGTTTGAATCTGCACGAAATCTAGATGTTATATTCCAAAGTGACCTTTCATTGGACGACCACATCAACTCCGGAGTCAAGTCTGCCTAGTTTCAGCTACATAGCATTGCTAAAATTCGGGCTCATTTAGACAGCGACACAACATCTAAGTTGGTCCGTGAGTTTGTGATATCCCGTCTTAACTTCCGTAACTGACTGCTAGCTGGCCTACCGGTCAGTGAACTCAGGCGTTTACCGCTACTGCAAAACTCTTCGGTTAGGTTTGTCTGGCGCGAGCGTCGCAGTTGCCACATCACACCACTTCACGCAGACCTGCACTGGCTGAGCGACCAAAACAGTTCCATAGTCAAGTCTGCAAACTTTCAGCTAATAAAATATCAAATATTTCAGCCTGCTTAGACATGGATAAGACAACCAAGTTGGTCCATAAATTTTTGACATCTCGTCTCGACTTCTGTTGCACATTGCTTGCAGGGCTGCCGACCTATGCAATCTGGTGCTTACAGGTGCCGAAAACCTCTGCAGCTAGGACTGTCTGTCATGAGCGTCACAGTTGGCAAACTATATGACTTCTGACCTACTTTCCCAGGCTCCCTGAAAAGCAGTTTATAAACTTTTGTCGTTCACTTTTAGATATCTTTATTCTCTTGCTTCAGCTTGAAAATAATAAATCTTTTTCCCAATCACGCTACAAATCTCTCCGCCCATTCTTCTGACCCAAGTCATTTTGCTGGGCCTTTAATCAACCTAAAATTCTTTGGAGACATTCACTTTAGTTCTTATGCTTACAAAGCTTGCAACTCACTCGCAACTGACGTCACGATGTCTGACTCAATGAAATTTAAGAAGATAAAAACACACCTGTTCCTCACAGCATTCACTGGATCCTTGTGATTGATCTTTTGTGTGCTTATGCGTGCTCAAAAAGCGGTGGCGCAAGAGAATGAAAGAACCTGAAGGTGAAGGAT
This sequence comes from Cristatella mucedo, assembly GCA_009760855.2. Taxonomy (NCBI): domain Eukaryota; kingdom Metazoa; phylum Bryozoa; class Phylactolaemata; family Cristatellidae; genus Cristatella; species Cristatella mucedo. The sequence goes on from WPIO01000159.1 coordinate 439,435, forward strand.
TTAGCCTTGAAGACGATATATGTATGTAATAATAATAATATTAATAATAATAATAATAATATTATTATTTTTATATATGTATGTATGTATGTATGTAAGTATGTACGTATGTATGTATGTAGGTATGTAGGTATGTATTTATCTCCGTCTGTAACTCTACAATGCCGCAAATTTGGGTGTTACAGAGGAGAGTTTTGTATCGGCCTTCGGGTTCGCATTCGGAAGCCAAAAAACTTTATCGTACGTAACAAAAGCATACCAGAGTCATCAGAGCAGTTGAGGTAGTGAGTAGCATGGAGGTAGCAGCTCAGGACCACTGGAAATAATGAGCCATAGTCGGCAGCAGGAGAGTACCAGAGATTGTTAATGCTTCTTTGGGAAAAGGGGTCGTTCCCAATCCTTCAAATCGACAATCATAAGACCGATACTCAAAAAGCCTGGATAAAATACAGAGGTCCTTGCAAACTATCGCCAGTTTCCCCTCTTCCTGACTTGTTAAAGATTCTTGAAAACATTGTTGCTAAGCAGCTGGTTGGACATTTTGTATAGAATGTCAGAAACTTTTCAATCAGAGTTCAAGAGGCAGCAATCCACTGAAACAGCTCTTCTCCGTGTTAACAATGACATTCTACGTGCCAACGATGATGGGAATGTGATTGCCCTAGCTCTGCTATATCTGTCAGCTGCCTTCGACACCATTGATCAAGATGCTATACTTGAACCATTGAGAACAACGATCGGTCTGGCAGATGAGGTAATATGGCGTGTTAATGATAATAATAATTATAATTATATATATAATATATAATAATAATTAATAATAATGGCATGGTTTAAATTATACTTGTCTGATCGTGTTCAATCCGTGTCGTGTGGGGGTCATTTCTCACACACGAGACGGGTCACCTTTAGAGTCCCTCAAGGGCCCGTACTCGGTCGCTTACTGCTCTCCATGTATACTCAATATCTGATAAAAGTGACTAAGGCCCATGTAATAGTATACCACTTTTATGCTGAGTCGGAATCTGCTGCAGCAACTGAGAAACTTAATGCTTGCCTTGCCGACATTCGATCCTGGATGTCGGAAAACTTTTTAAAACTCAATGACGATGAAACTGAACTGCTGCTCATAAGACACTCAAAGCGTGTGGCTGGATTACAAGGCGTTGCTCTTCTAATAGGTGACGCTGTTGTGCGACCATAAACCATGTGCTCGAAATTTAGTTTGGTTTTGACAGCTGCCTACATTTTAAAAGCTTCATTCAGAAAACTGCTTCTGCAGCTATGTATCTCCGTCAGTAACTCCACAAAGTCATAAAGACCATGTGGGTGTTACGCAGGAGAGTTTTGTATAGCGCACTCGCAGCCTAAGCGGCTTTCGGTACGCATTCGGTAGCCAACAGACTTCGTCTCACGCAACAAAAAGAAAGTGGGAAGCAAAGCAGAGTCAAGAGAGCAGTTGAGGTAGTGAGTAGCATAGAAGTAGCAGTTCAGGACCGCTGAAAATGATGTGCCATAGTCGGCAGTTGGAGAGTAGTTGTCGTTGCGTAAGAATTGTGGAAGCGAGTTCCACAGTCTAGGACCTGCAGAGCTACAGCTTCTGTCGCCAACTGTCTTTAAGCGGAGGAAAGAGACAGCTAATTTATTGTCCACACAGGACCTGAGGGCGCGAACAGGCTGAAACTGATGCAGCAGTTCAGCAGGTACGAAGGAGCCAAGCCGTGGCGAGCCTTGTGGGTCAGCCATCACGTCCAATCCCTATCCAAGAGTAGGAGCTGTATTCCAGTGCCTTACAAAAAATTTAACTAGCTCCTTAGTTCTGTCACGGCTTGATTATTGTAATTTCCTTTTCACTGGGCTACCAAAAAAGTAACTAGGCCGCTGCAGCTGACTATGAATATGGCTGCAAGGCTAGTCTTCAAGTCCCAGAGTTTTGAGCACGTGTCTCCATTGCTAAAAGAGCGAGGATGGTTGCCGGTTGACCAAGGGGTACAGAGCAAAGTTCTTACGCTGACCCACAAGGCCCGTCACGACTTGGCTCCTTCGTACCTAGCTGAACTGCTGCATCAGTTTTCACCTCTTCGCGCCCACAGGTCCTTTGTGGACAATGAATTAGCTGTTCCATTCCTCCGCTTACAGACCGTTGGCGACAGAAGCTTTAGCTCTGCAGGTCCTAGACTGTGGAACTCGCTTCAACAATTCTTAAGCAATGACAACTAATTTCCAGCAGCCGACTATGGCTCATCCTTTTCAGTGGTCCTGAGCTGCTTCTTCCATACTACTCACTACCTCAACTGCTCTCCTAACTCTGCTATGCTTCCCCCTTTATCTTGGTTGCGTGAGAGGAAGTCTGTTGGCTACCGAATGCGTACCGAAAGCCACTTAGGCTGTGAGTGCTCTCCACAAAATTCTCCTGCGTAACACCCACATAGTCTTTATGACTTTGTGGAGTTACAGACAGAGATACATAACATAGTTGTCGTTGCGCAAGAACCGTAGAAGCGAGTTCCACAGTCTAGGACTGCAGAGCTAAAGCTCCTGTGCTCAACGGTCTTTAAGCGGAGGAATGGAACAGCTAATATATTGTCCATACAGGACCTGTCAGCATGAGGAGGCTGAAACTGGTCCAGCAGTTCAGCTAGGTATGGAGGAGCCAAGCCGTGGCGGGCCTTGTGGGTCAGCTTGAATACTTTGCTCTGTATCTGTTGGTCAACGGGCAGCCATCCTAGCTCTTTTAGCAAAGGAAGCGCGTTGTTAAACCTCTGGGACTTAATAACTAGCCTTGAAGCCACATTCATAGTCATTTGTAGTGGCCTAGTTGCTTTTTTGGCGCCCAGCCAAAAGGGAATTACAATATTTAATCCGAGGGAGAAATAAGGAGCTAGTTGATTATTTTGTGAGCGACCATGGAAGACAGCTCCTTATCTTAGATAGGGATCGGATGTAATGGCTAGCTGTAGAAGCGGTCAGTGAATGAAATTTTTGAAAATTAGGAGTGTCGCATGATGGGTAGGGAGTGCAAGATGGGCAAGATGGGCAAGATGAGCTTTGCACCAATTGTAACTGAGTAATCGAATCACTCATGCCGGAAGATGGGCAAGCGGTGATTTAAAAAAGTCGAGACGGGCTGTCACAAATGCGTGGACCAGTTTGGATGCCGTATCCCTGTCTATGCAGGTCCGAATTCTAGCAAAGGTATATACCCGAAAGTAGGGAAGCTCGACTTTGGAGCTTATACGGTCGCCTCGTAAAAGATCACCTTGAACTGAATACTAACTTTTGCTAAGATTGTAAGGGAGATATGCTGGAAGAGCCAATTTTGAGCGCTAAGCTTTCCAGTTTTTCAGCAGCCCTTTTTTCGCCCGTGGCTAATGAGCTGGCTTGTTCGCCATTTAATTTTAGAGCAAGGCTTAAATGTATGTTGTCAGCAATAAATAAGGCAAGAGAGTTGAGAGATTTGGACGTGCTTGAAGGTCGGCATGGATCAAAACATAGGTACAGCTGTGCGACATGTGCATGAAAACGAAAGACTAGTTTGTGCTTCACAATTACTCCATAAGAAGAAGAGTATAAATTTTGAAATGAAGTGAACCGAGCACCGAGCTCTGGGGTATCCGTAATTTAGCGGCTCATTCGAGGATTGTTGCCAGTTACCATGAATGGTTCGGAGTCTTCCTGTTGAGATTGGACCTAATTCATTGCAGTGCTGTGCCAGTGGTGTCATTTCTTGATGGGAAACGCTAAAGAAAGACTAAAGATTGGCTCAGAGGTGAATCTTTCTTCCTACCTGCTTTCACTCGAGTCTTCAGTGTATACATCACTAATACTGTGGCGGGTCCAAGACATAGGAAAGACCTTACGATGATTTAGTATCCAAATCTGGTTCTACTTTTTTGGCCATGAGGGCTAGACTTAGCAAGTGACCAATCATAGCACCGTTCAAGCTACAACTACTGCATTGCTTTGACAGGAACGGGGATTAACTTGACTAGCTATGTCATCAATGAGTTCCTCGCGAGTCCCTTTTTATGGGACACTGAGTTCAAAAATCAGATTTTGAGGCGGCAAGTGGTAAAGGCAATAGCAGACAGGTTTCGTTATAACTGTAACCTGCGTTTTAAAAGCATGGCCCTAGAGAAATGTCGCCGCTATCCAATAAACATTCAGTGGGCGTAGCGAGTAGCAAGCGAGACTTTGAGCAAGACAGCTGCCTAAACTCATACAAAAAGGAAGACCAAAGTAAGACTTTAGTAGGTAGGATGCCAGTAGGAAGCAAGAAACGATGTCTAAACCAGGCTTTAGCGATCGATCTTATCAAACGCCACCAAAGAATCAGGACCACGCAAAACAGAGAGACATATTACTGTGAAAGTCATTATTAAAAAGCTAAGCTGATTTAACAGCCTCGTTTATATGGCGACAGAAGAGCCATCACGGCTATCACAACTACTTGCAGTGGCCAACAAAGACTCGACCGCTAATATACTCGAACCCACCACCGGGGTTGTGAAAAGTGAGTGAACACCTTACCTCTGTGCTAAGACTCAGGAGCGACAGTTAAAAATCCGAAGCAATATTGACTGGGAATGATTAGCTATTTACACTCATATATAAATTAATCCCCTGCGAAATGTAAGAATAAGTGCCGAGTTGGACTTACTCCTTGCCTCTCAAGCAGCGAATGATAAATGCAAATGGGGTATGTAAGTAAAAGCAGATATAATCAATAATGCGAAAGCTTTCAGGGATTGGAAAGCCTTGCTTGAAGTCTCAGGTTGGTGGTGACTGAATCAGACCAATGCAGCTGCAGAAAAACTATGACTAGACTAGGATTCAAACAAGCTAAACATGATTCCATAATTCGGTGGCCTCATTAATGCGAATGCTATATTTTCTTTACCGAAATAGCGTCTATATCTCTATATCTAGCTCACGCACTTTCGGCTAAAATCAGGATCGAAACAGTGGGCTATTCACGACGGCCCTTGATCTGATATTTTTAGTAGGGAGCACTTTCTCGCACCGAACTCAGAGTCGGTCATGTTAGCCCTTAAAGTCACCGACGACTTCCAATGCCACCGAACGGTGGGTTTCTCGTGCCAAAGCTGCCGACGACCATTACCTGATGCAACGAAGGGTTGAGTGCCGCAGCCTCAGCTTCGGCTCTTCTGGTCGCGACCGTGAATGTCGTGTCGGCGATGTCTTGTTCAACGCGATAGGCTACAGGTGCCGCTCTGGACTGGGGCGTTTGGTCGCTGACAAGCCCTTCCTCCATAGTTGGAAATTGGAGAATGCGAGCTACGAGACCGTTCTTTGCCCACTGATTAAGGAGAAGCTATCTCTTCGTCAGCCCCAAAGTTAAATATTTGCGGTAGATTGGCTACAGCGATGCGGCTGTGGCGATTAAAAGGTTGCCGACTGAGGCCTAGGGCCAGAAGCCTGGCTTCGACTCGGTTCATAGACCGGCGATCTCCGGGTGGACGGATCGCTATTTGCGGAGCGAGCTCAGAGTGCTAGCGGTTCTCCTCGAGTTGGCGATCAGTTCTAGGGGTCGTCACCCTGCGGATCGATCCTTGGGGCCTGACGCGAGGTGAAGTTTGTTGGCTACCACATGCCTAACGAAAGCCGTTTAGGCTTTGAACGCGATACAGAAAATTCCCCTACTAGTCTTTGTAGCTCTGTGGAGTTACAGAGCGAGATACATTACATCTAGTGGCTTACTCTCTATTCCAACTATAGGTGCTGCTAGATTAGCAAAAAGTAACAATATATTGTGGAACAACTAAGATGGCAATAAGAGTTAGAATAGCGATCAGTTTTCAGGGGATCCCTTTCACTGAACTTTGATCTTTTAGGGATGGGGCCTTCAGTTTGTACGTACGGATAATATAAAACTCGCTTACCTGAGATGACTTCAAGTCATTTAGGTCTCTGCTAAGAATGTAATATTTCCGTTCAGCTTTACCTTTACAACAGCAAACTTGTGCTTTCCGCTCTGCTGCCCGTCTTCATTCTCGTTGAGGGTATTTCTTGTTTTAAAGGTGTGCGTGCTGCTGAATTTCAGTAGCTTGCTTTGATCGAGCTTTGCCCCGTATTACTGCTAAACCTCTGCTAGCGTGACCAAAATCAGATGTACTTTAGGATATTTTGTTCTTGGTAAGCTACCTCGTGTAGTCAATGTTGCGTTTGTGAAGAGCTAGCACTCGAGGCCTTCATAACGCTTCGTAGCTGATTGAATACGCTTAAATGGAGATTATCTTTTTTCAGGAATTCCCCAGCTTCGGCTATCAGCTCACGAACGGTAGGTGACCAAGCTTACCTATCAGGTATGTCTCTTTCCTTTGTATCCTACCTAGCCTGACCTGCAGCATGCCTATGGTGTTATTATACGGCTGTTATACTGCGTTAAAGCCTTAGAATTGGTAGAATGTCAACTCGTCTACCTCAAAGTGAAAGGGTGAGTGCTTTGCTTCTGAGCTCAAGATAACAATTGGATCGTGAGTGCCAGTCACGATGCCCTTCTGTCATTGGGTGTCAACTGTCAGATATACTACCCCATCAGGCTAAGCATCGTACCACCCGCTTTTTGGAATCCAACAGTCTAGAAATACCTTATACAAACCTTAAATCCTTTGGAGACCGTGCATTTAGTTCATACGCTCCCAAAGCCTGAAACTCCCTCCCGACCTGCGTCAGAACATCCCCTGACCTGACCACATTTAAAAGGAACCTAGAAACACACCTATTTAGGACAGCATTTAGTGGGTCCCTGTGATACGTCCTTGATGTGCTTATGCGTGCTGACACTGTGCATGCTGCCACTAACGACATTTGCATGCTGACCCTGTGCATGTCACCCCTAACCATATTATTCATTTCGTTTGTTTTTTCAAGCATGATTTTACTTACCATTCAATTGCATTTCAATTTACAGCAAATGTAAAGCGCCTAGAGAGAGATTAAGTTCTCTGAGGGCGCTTTATCAAGTGAATTATTATTATTATTATTAACGGTGTATGCAAGCACTGCAGGCTTTTGTTCCGAGCTTGGATACTTCATCCGGCGATTCGGTCTTGTCATTTTACCTGCTCTTGCCAAAGGAATCGCTTGTGAGCCAGACCTGCTATTGAGCGGCCGAGCATTGACTTGCTGGCTTTGCAGAGTTTGCTTTCTGATCACATTTAATGTGAGCACCGATTAGGCAGAATCAGGAGCTTCTTATTAGACTTTGCTGGTAAGCAGCTTTTGATGAAAACAAGTGGTGATATTTCAACGGGCAACTGTATAAGCGAAAGTGAGCCCCGGCCTAGTTTAGGTCTTTACCAGCTTGCCGATAGCTCACTATTGGAATAGGTACTTTCGGGGCAAGTTGATAGCCGAACTGCAGTCTCGAGCAAATCCTAGCGTATCCGGAAGCCTTCATGAGCATCTGCCTTTTTGCTTTTTCACGTGTTCCTTGTCTGATTTGCTTGTTGCATTGCGTCTCCATTAATATTCACGATAATTCTTGAACACTATGGGAAAAGGAACCAAACAATTGCATGATGACCTCAGCTTAGAGTTGCCATGCAGTGCCACTTACGTGGCATTTGTAAAGTACCCCAAGGTATTTCAATATCTTTCTAGAGACTTTAAATGCAACCCCGGACTCATGTCAATCAATTAGTGTCTTCGCTCACATAACGGACACTTGACCGGAGCCCGGATAATGCTTGGAGGAACTGGTGAATTTTGTGGCTTCTTTTTAATGTGATGAGGTCTACGCAAGGAGTCATTATTCTTTGATAATAAGTTTGAAGCTTTGGGAGTATGTAAACTGAAATGGCGATATCTATAGGATTTGAGGTATGTTCGAGTCTAAGGTAAATGTAACGATTAGATAATACGATGCCAAACCTCATTAAGTAGAATATCAAACACCTGATGTAGAGGAAGGGAATGGATGTGCCTAAAATGAGCGATTTGGCATTGCCTTCACTTGGCTGAATAAAGGAAGCCAATTCAGGTAGGTAAGACGTGTGGTTGGTTGCAGTACCTTAGTTTAAAGGAGGCAAATTGAATTATTAACTGTTGGGTCGGCTGTATCGCGACTGTGGAGTACTCCAGCGGAAGCTGCTGAGACGAGAACAGCGGACCCACTTGCTGCAGCTGCTTCCAGGCCAGCGTGCTGGCCCGGTTCCGAGTTTCCGAAATAAACGGTATCTGCTTGAGCCGTATTGATCTGTGCGCGACTGCCCGCACAAACGTAACATTAAGTTTACGACCAACTTTAAGTGTATTACTGCTTAGGTGGTAAGACCTGTAAGCTATGAATTGCTTGGCAAGTGTACGGACCCGGTAAGGGGTGGTATGCTTAGATCATGAGCAGTGGTCGTCCACAATAGCTTGTTCTGTCCTGCTGATCGCCGACCCGAGTGGAAGAGTGGTGCACTTACTCAGGTCCAGAGTCAACTTGTAGCTTCGGTCTGCAGCTACTGATTGGTGACTAGAATAATAACAAACAGTGTCCAGCCCTTTATGGCTGGCGGTGGCTGAGTATTGCTTTTCTACTTTCCGGCACAGCAGTGGCAGTATTAGAAATACTATGACGGTGGCTCAGCCGATTTGGCTTTTCACTGAGCTGGATTATTAAGTGACGTCACTGCAAAGTCACCCGTTTTAAAAGGTGCAATTTTATGGCGTTTCGAGCGCACAACTTGTATGATGCTGCCCACTAAGTTTGGTACCGCCTGAAGCAGTCAAACATTCTTTAATACGATGCCGGTCATCCATGTCACTCGTACATAGCACAACTTTTGTGGCTGTTTGATTCCAAGGAACTCTGAACTTTACTGATGTAGCGTTTTTGTCTGATGGCTTGGAGCTATATTTAAAAAGCTCCCAGATAGGCGTCGTAATATATTCCTAATAAAAATCACTTGCAACGAAAGAGTCAATGGTTCAAAATAGCAGCACACAATGTCAGTCCAAATTTCGTGATCGTAAAAGAAAGTTTTAACTTAAACCTCAGTAGTAGTTTAAAAACGCACATATTTATGATAGCATTTAGCAGGTCCTTGCGATTCGTCCATCATATGCTTATTTGTACTGACGCTGTTGCATACTGCCACTGACCACACTTGCCTGCTAACCCTGTGCATGTCACCCCTAACCATGTTATTCATGTTGTTTACCAAGCATGATACCACTCACCATTCGATTGCGTTTCCTTTGCAGAAAATGTAAAGCGCCTTGAAAGAAATTGAGTTTTCTGAGGGCGCTTCATCAAGTGTATTTTAATAACAATAATTATTATTATTAGTTAATGCGTGATTTTGCTTATGGATCGAGGCCGGTGATGTGTACTGTTCTTTATTTGGAATTATTTGGAAATTAATATTATTGGAAATTATTTGGAATGAATTTTTGTTGACGAATTCATAAGGATAGCAGATCTATTGCTTCGTTGATATAGGCTCTTCCAAGGTTAGCTCTTTGGATAATGATTGCCAAGTTGCCATTCATTGGCACTGTATTGGTCACCATAGGAGGTCATAATAAAGATGCACTACCTGTGTAATTAACATAGTGTTGACCTCAGCAGGAGCCCAGTGCCTGCATTGCTTTACCCGTGTCTGTAATTACAATTTTTGGTCTTTAGTTGATGATGGCCAATGTTGCCATACGTAGGCATTGCATCGTTTGTCACAGGCCTTCCTAATATGACTGTACGTTTTCGGTAAACGATATAGTGTCGACCGCAGCCTCAGCCGAGTAGCTGCTTTGCTACATCAATAACAGCTTCTTAAATTATCACTTTTTAGTTGGCTACAATTGACGTTTCTTTTTGTGGGCATGAGATTGATTGGCATTGGGCAGCGAGGTGGAACGGTTCTTTAGATGTAAGCGACTTAGTGTGGACACCTGCAGAAGCAGAGCAGCTGCATTGGTTCGCTGATCTTTTCTTTCTTCTCCCTTCTTTTTTCCCCTTCTTTCTTCCGAAGATTCTCCACTCGGTCAATCGCTTCATCCCTGCTGCTTGCTCCTTCGTCGCGAGGACGGGCTATGATCGCCGTGCCGTAGCCCCGTTTCTTGCGTGAACAGTCTTGCTGGCTGAAATGCAAGCGAACATGCTTTCAGTGGGAGGGAAGCAGGAGCGACCGACTCGAGTTCGAAGAGGCGGTGGCAGGGGTGTGAGCCGCTCGGAGCTACAGACAATGCTGGCGGCCTACACAGTCGCTCGATGAAGATCGCGCTGGAGCAACGTGAACCGTCGGCACTCTTTTATTAGCATTGGATTGGTCACCTGAGGCCGTCGTAGAAAAACGTGTACTTGTTGCGTGTGGTTCTGTTCATACATAGCATAGAAACGCCAGCTAATGAACAACACCAACAGTTTATTCTCCGAGCTGAAGCCGAGGGAAGCACGACTCCTTTAACCCCTCTTTAGCAATTTAAGAATAGGGCAACGCTGGCCCAAGGTCGCTGTCGCCGCCAGCCGTCCAAGATTTGCTGGACGGTTTCTGTGAGAACAAAAGAAGTGGGTGAAGAGCATCTGCATTCTCGAGCTGTGAGCAAGGAGGCGCAGAAGACGCTGATGTGATTGATATTGGCTGGGTTGTCAACCCCATTGTCCCGGCTAGTTATGTAATGATAGGGCAACGCTTGCTAAGGGGTCCATTCTTCGTCTTCGGCTCCGTCTCGACGCCGTTGCCGGTAGTTGCCGGACTCGTTTCTCTGAAAGCGAGGGAGGAGGGCGGGCTGTTCACCGGTGATTGAGGGGCAGGACGAGACAGCGCCAGGAGGATTCTGTGGACGCCACCGAATACGGTCATATAGCGCTCGAGCTCGCATTTTTGTGTTTCTTCTGTGTTTTGTGTGGGTGCGCGCGCTCGTGATCTCACCAAGAGTGCTTGGTGCAGTGTGTGAGGTATTCCTGCCGTTAAGGTGGAAGCAGAGCCCTAGTTTTCCGGTCAGGGCCTAGGCTCCGGTTCGGGGTCCGTCTACCTGGTTCGTGCCCACTAAAGACGTAAGTAGCCTAAGTGCTAGGACGTATTTCCTCCGCAAGAGTGCTTGGTGTAGTGTATGAGGTATTCTGGCCGTAAGGTGGAAGCGGAGCCCTAGTTCTCCAGTCTGGGTCTAGGCTCCGGTTCGGGCTCCTCGTCTTATTTGGGTCGTTCCCCATAATAGACATAGGTAGCCTAAGTGTGGGGACGTATTCCCTCCGCAAGAGTGCTTGTGCTGTTGAGAGCGTGCGCGGAATGTGGAGATAAAACTGAGCTAGACGCGCAGTGACTTGGTGCGCTTGCGAATAAAGCTAAATAAAATCCCATTCATGCTTCTCGCATTCCAATTCACGCCGCTGACTCACGACCCCGTTTAGTAACGGTAAGTAGGTCAGAGCCGGAACAGCTCGCTTTGTGGCGGCCTGCTTATTTCGCGTAGGCGCGCACCGAACTGCATTAGGCGGTAGGTTACGCCGCTCGGTGAGCGGCAGGTTAAGCCTATTCCACCGAGCCTTTGGCGTTACAGACTCTTTGGCCTGCACGCACTCTCTGTCCTACCCAGACTTCCCTGCTTGCACAGCCTCTCCAGCCGGCGCCGCGTCACAGCCCATCGGCTAGTCGCAGGCCAATGTTGCCTTCGTGGCTTGTGCTGCATCGCAGGCTATTGCCTCTCTCGCGACGCCGCCGACTCTCTTGCATAGAGGCCAGCGAGGTGTAACTGTTCTTTATTTGTAAATGGCTTATTGTCGACGAATGTAGAAGGACAGCCGCTGTATTGCTTCATCAATCTCGGCTCTTACGAGGTTAGCTCCTTAGAAAATGAATGCCGACGTTGCCTTTCATTGGCATTGTATTGGATGCGAAAGGCAGTCGTAATAGAGTTGTACTACTTGTGTAAACATCATAGTAATGACCTCAGCATGAGCCGAGTGGCTGCGTTACTTTACCATACTCTGTAATTGCAGTGTTCGGTCTTTAGTTGATGATGGCCGATGTTGCCTATTGTGGGCATCGCATCGGCCGTCGTAGGTCATCGTAATATGACTATCCTTGTTCAGTAAACTGTATCGTGTCAATCGCAGCCTTAGTCGAAGAGCTGCTTTACTACATCAATCAAGGCTTCTTAAATTCTCACTATTTCGTTGGCTATAACTAACCGTACGTTTTGCTATATTTGCAATGGTTGGCAGAGGCCGGCGAGGCTTAACTGTTCGCCATTTGTAAAGGACTTAGTGTCAACGCATGCATCAGTAGAGCAGCTTTCGTCGGTCACGGCTTAGACAAGGGCAGTACTGTCGATGATGAATGCCAATCTTGCCATTCATTCGCATTGTTTTGGTCAGCTGAGGCCGTCGTAATAAAGCTGTACTTTTTGTGTAAACAACGCACTATTGAACTCAGCTGGAGCGTAGTGGCTGCCTTACTGCATCCATCTCTGCTTATGCAATTTTCAGTCTTCATTTGATGAAGGCCAATTTCTTCTTTTGTGGGCATGGGATCGATCACCATAGGCCATCGTAATATGGCCGTACTTTTTCGAAAATCGACGTAGCGTTGACGGCGGCATGAGCCGGTTAGCTGCTTCGCAACATAGCTTACGGCTTCTTAAATTCTCACGCTTTAGTTGGCTAAAACTAACCTTCATTTTCTGCTGGCATTGCATTGGTTGCCACAGGGGTTTGGAATGTAGCTGTTCTCTATTTGTAAATGACTTAAAGGCAACGAATGCAAAAAGGCTGCCGCTGTATTGCCCCGTCGATTTCGGCTCATAACTGGTCAGCTCTTTGGATAAATCAATGACAATGTTTCTATCCATTGGCATAGTATTGGTCGCCAGAGGCCTTCATAAGTTGTAATTCTTTTTTAAAACGCACAGTGTTTACCCCAGCATGATCCCGGAGGCTGTATTCCTTGGTCCATCTCTGTTTATAGAGATTTCCTTCTTTAGTTGACGAAGGCCGATGTTGCCATTTGTGTTCATCGCATCAGTCGTCATAGGCCATTGCCATAAGACTGTACTTTTTTGGTAAACGATATAATGTGGACAGCAGCTTAAGGCGAGTGGCTGCTTTGCTCCATCAATCCCGACCACTTAAATTCTCACTTTTTAGTTGGCTAAAGCTATAGGTACTTTTGCGGGCATTGGATTCATTTGCAGAAGGCAGCGAGGTGTAACAATTCTTTGTTTGTAAATGACTTAGTGTGGACACCTGCAGAAGAAGAGACGCTGCCACTACTTTGTCGGCCTTTTCTTTCTTCTCGTTTCTTTTTTCCTCTCCTTTTTTTCCGACGACTCTCTCGATGCAGCCGATCGGTGCCATCTCTGCAACTCTTCCTGCTCCTTCGTCGCTAGAGGCGATCATGAGGTCACCATCTTGAAGCCCCGTTTGCTGCGTTGCCTGATCCAGCAAGCTGAGACGCAAGCGAATAAGCTTTCAGGGCGAGGGAAGTAGGAGCGACCGACCGACCTTCGTTCGAAGGGGTAGTGGATAGGGTGCAGACAGCTCGGAGCTGCAAGAAACGCAGGTCACCTTGACAGCTGCTCAATGAAGAACGTGCTGAGGCTGCGTGCACCGCCGGCACTCTTCCGTAGGCATTGTATTGGTCGCCTGAGACCTTGGGAACAAGTCGTACTTGTTGTGTAAACGATATCGTGTTGCACTCGGCTAGAGCCCCATGGCTGCGCATCACTATGCCTATATCTGCTTTTGCAGTTTTTTGTTTTAGTTGAGGAAGGCTAGTGATGCAAATTTCCGTGCATATTATCGATCGCCATAGGCCGTTGCAATACGACTGTTTTTTTTGGCTAAGCGATGCAGTGTCGACCGCAGGATTAGCCAAGTAGCTGCATTGCTTGACTAATCATGGCTTCTTAAATTCTCAATTTTTACTTGGCTATAACTGACGGTACTTTTGGTAGTATTTCAACGTTTGGCAGAGGCTGGCGAGGTGTAACTGATTTTTATATATAAATGAATTTTTTGTCGACGAGTGCAGAAGAGCCACAGCTGCATTGCTTCGTCGATATCGGCTCTCACAAGATTAGCTCTCTGGATAGTGAATGACAATGTTGCCATTCACTTTCATCTTATTGGTCGCCAGAGGCGGTCATAATAAAGTTCTGATACTTGTGCGAACAACGTAGAGATGGCATTAACGGAACCCCGGTGCCTGCATTCTGTACCCATCTCTACAATTACGATTCATGTCTGTAGTTTATGATGGCAAATGTTTCCAATTATGGGCATCGAATCAGTCGTCATTGGCCATCGTCATGTGATTGTACGTTTTCGGTAAAACATATAGTGTCGACCACAGCCTCAGCAGAGTAGCTGCTTTGCTACATCAATCATGGCTTCTTAAATTCTCCCATTTTAGTTGGCTAAAACTTACAGTACGTTTTGCTAGCGTTGCAATGGTTGGTAAAGACAGGTAAGGCTTAGCGGTTTTTTTTTAGTAAAAGACTTAGTGTCGATGCATGCATCAGTAGAGCAGCTGCATTGGTTCGTCGGTCTCGGCTTATACAAGGTTAGTACTTTCGATGATGAATGTCAATCTTGCTATTAGTTGGCATTGTAATGATCACCTGAGGCCGTCGTAATTAAGTTGTACTTCTTGTGTAAACAACGTACTGTTGACCTCTGCAGGACGTCAGAAGATGCAGTCCTTGATTTTTCTATGTTTCCACAGTTTTCCTTCATTAGTTGATGAAAACCAATGTTGCCATTTTTTGACATCTTATCTGTCGCAATAGGCCATTGTATGATGATTAATTTTTGAGTACACGATACGGTGTCGATTGCATCATGAAGCCGAGTAGCTGCTTTGCCTCACCAGTCATGGCTTCTAAAATTCTCACTTTTTAGTTGGCCAAAACTAACCGGGTATTTTTGTTCACATTTCATCCTCTGGCAGAGGCCGGCGAGATGCAACTGTCCTTTGTTTGTACATTACTTAATGTCGATACATGCAGAGGTAGAGCAGCCGCTTTTCTTCGTTGGCCTCGGCTTATAAAAGTTTTGCTCTTTGGATGATGAATGGTAATCTTGCCATTCATTACCATTGTATTTGTCGCCAGAGACCCTAGATCAGAGATGTACTTCTTGTGTAAACAATATAATGTCGACCATGTGCAGGTGCTCGGTGCCTGCATTGCTTTGTCGGTATCTATTAACGCAATTTTCCCTCTTTAGTTAATGAAGACCAGTGTTAGCAATCGTAGACATAGTATCGGTCGACTGATGCCATCGTATTATGACTGTACTTTTTTAGTAAATGATTTAGTGTCTACCGGAGCCGAAGGATGGTAGCTGCTTTTCTACATCAGTAATGGCTTCTCAAATTCTCACTTTTTAGTCAGCTAACACTACAGGTATGTTTAGCTGGAATTGTTTACACAGTTTTCGCTTTTTAATTGATGAAGACCAATGTTGCCACTTACAGACACCGCATCGGTCGCCAGATGCTATCGTAACATGACTGTACTTTTTCAGTAAATGATATAGTTTCGACAACAGCTTGGGCCGAGTAGCTGCTTTGATTCATCAATCGTGGCTTCACAAATTCTCACATTTTAGTTGCATACAACTTGCGGTAGTTTTTGCTGGCATTGCATTGTTCAGCAGAGGCCGATGAGGTGAATCTGTTTTTCCGTCGTAAACGGGTGTATAGCCGATTTCTGAAGAAGCACAGCAGCTTTACTTACTCAAATATATAATATTTATTATACAATATATGCACTTTATTTTATGAAACCAACGTTGCTTTCTTCGTGCATTGCGTCGGAGAGCAGATATCAGCAGCGTGTAACTGAACTTTTATTTTTGAATGAAAATTGTGTCGACCCTAGCTGAAGCCCGGCAGTTGCAATGCATTATCTATTTTGGCTTCAAAATGTTCTTCCTTTTAGTTTATGAAAGCCAATGCTGCCTTTTGTGGGCATTGCATCGGTCAGCAGCAGCTGGCAAGGTGTAACTGGCTAGGCCAGGTAAATAGTATAATTTGCACCCCAGCAGAAGCGAAGCAGTTGCATTTCTCCATCAATATCGGGCATGCAATTGTTTGCTCTACAGTCGGCGGAAGCTGAAAGAGAGCCTAATTTTTATGTGGATCTACTTCTTGCTTGCTGCAGTAAGGGTAAAGCCTCGGCAGCAGCTTAAAAACATGATCACAATGTACATTTCCTTGTAACCCTCTGCCTCGCCAAGTTCTGCCAATTCATGCAGTCCGATTTTTGTGTAAGGTAGCCGAAGTAGACGATAGGCCTGCACAGAAACAAGTCTGCAGGTTGTTCAAATTCGAGATATTGTCGTCGAATCCATGGTTGCACCGTTCTCCATAAAGGTTCGTCCATGACGACCTTGGGACGCACAATAGATAATTCCTTACTTCGGGCAGAGTGTAATGAAAAAAATCTAATGGATTTGATTAGGAACGGTGCGATGTGGTTCAAGCCTTGTATATATATACATATGCGGAATACTGGGACCATGCCTTGCATTTGCTTACGGGACTCCCAAACTCGATCAGAGGGACTTTTGATAGTCATGATGGTGTCCACTGCATCTGAAGCTCAGCAGCTGCTTAGCTCCGTCAGTATTTCATTTCGTAATTGATGCAGGATTAATAGCATCGTTCTTTATCTACCCAAATTCAGTTAGTATATTTAAGTTTACCTAAGTCATTCTGCTCACTCATTCTAGCCGCTTTAGCCTGGCTTCGTTCATAGTGTTCGCCTACCCGAAGTCTAGCAGTGCGAGTTCATGCTGACTTTTACAGGCGTAGTATCTTATTTTAGCTTCTTAAGTGGATTAATTGGTGCTCCATTCTAATTGGCGGCACGTTTTGGCCAGGTTAGAGACACCCGTGGCTAATAGGATCTGCATTGGGAGTTTCCTCGGCTTGGTTTCGGCTTCCTACTTCTCATGCCTATGGGCTGATTTGTCTTGCTTAGACATAAAGGTTCTGCTGTTGTCGGCCAGAAAAGAATTTTTAAAATATGTACCAGTTATATCTAATTTATTAATGATCTCACAAGCTCACTATGCCACTTGCATGCTAAAAGTCACTGTCAGACGGCTAGCTAGAAGCTTAATTAATTATATCGGGCAAAATCGTGAAAAGCCTAGACGTCGGTGTAAATTCTGTATGCCATGTCTTTTCGGAAGTGCTGTACATGCTCACTGAAGCTTAGACTGTGTATTATTCTATATATCAAGTTCCTATTCCTTTTATGGTGCATATAAATATAATAATAATAATTCACTTGATAAAGCGCCCTCAGAGAACTTAATCTCTCTCTAGGCGCTTTACATTTGCTGCAAAGTGAAGTGTGTGTGAAATATGCATCTAAGAGATGAAGCTGCATTTAGAGGGCTAGAACGTGTATGTAATATCTGATTGTGATTGTCATCGTAATTAGACAAAGCCTGTAGCTTCGATGGTATGAGAGCCAACTGTTTGCCAGGAAGTGAAAGAGCAATCTCATTTTCGCATTGCTGACGAGTCAGAGTTCGGTCTGTTGTCACCTGCTCTCTATTCAGCAGGCTGGAGTGACCCTGAAATTTAAAGGGCTTTCACGAGTTGCAGTTACGATGCTGATGGCTACAGCATGCAATTGTTGTTCAAGGAGGTTTACAATTCATCTGCTGCTGCAAGCAGTATGAGTTAGTTCATGGTAAGACGACAAGGAGGTGCGACCATCTTCAAGTTGCTATTATTTCACTTGTCACTCAGGCTGGGTGCCAGTCTCAGATTTACGTGCTTTGTCTTCTTTGGCAGGAACGGCTTCATCAGCTCGTGGTCTGGCACTGCTGTTGAGTTTTTGCATGGCCAGCCAGCTTTGATCAACTGACTGCACTTTTTTCCTGATTATATGCAGTGCATAAAAAGAGGTGTAGGGATCCTCAGGTGTCTTATTGATTTCATTATGAATAAATTCATTGTGAACTAAACCTTCAATCTGAGGGAGTTTTTATCGCTATTAAGTGTGCTGTAGCTTAGGCGTCCCAGGCTTTAGACGTGCAGGCTGTGACCGACAGGCAAGTGTTATGGCAGTTGCATCATACATCTGAAAGATCTACGGTCCAGTCATGCACGCATGGACTATGACATCAGCTCCCTCGAAGCGCCTGTAAACATCTGAATATATAAAGCGCCAAAAAGTTAAGACAGCCAACTTCGGCTTTAAAAAGAACTGAATCTATTCACTGCCCTTTCAGGACAACGGGAAATCCAATTGTCTTTCTTAGAGAAGTTACTTATTGACTACGAACATCCCTGCATGTAGTAATGGTGAAATTTCTCAGGTTAAGCTACTAAGTGCCTAAATTTGGTCTTGCCAATAGCACGAGTATTCTTCGCAGTTGTTTCTGAACTTGAATCTGAAGTTTCCTCTGCTTGCCCACTGACAGTCTCGAAGAATTCCAATAGAGCCACACTGGGATCTCGCCTATGCATCTGTTCTCTGCAAACGTTCCAAATCACGTGTTTCGGTAAGCCGGTGACGAACCGGAGATTGAACTAGTGCACGGTGAAATTGAGAATTTGAACAGCAGTGTTAGACTAATGGAAGTACATCAACTTGATAGAAGTATCACAACATTGAAAAACATGGCAGTCGAAGGCTAGAAAATCTTTGTTTGGCTAGATGTTCAGCAGCAGCCCAAGACTCGAAAACTAAAATTAACAGTGAATACTTCCGAAATTATCTAGAAATTTTACTAATGCTTGAAATTAGGCGTATTAATTGACAAGTGATGACATGCACAGGTTTTGAAAGCATTCAAAAAAATGGAAATAAATTAGTAAAAATAGAGGAAACGCTGTGCGAAACAAGTAAGTTGTAGCTTCTTTTGAGCAATACAGTTAGAGAATGTCGTGACTTCATTTGGGAGCCAGACCTCGATGCAAGTGAAACGAGCGGGGTCTAAATACATCGGTGCCATGCGTAACTAGGATATATTCTATTTGTGTTAGGGTGAAGCAAGCGGTTGCAGGAACGAAAAAGTGTGTGAAAGAATCTTGAAATTGGTTGACCAATTAATAAGGAGCCCGTGGAGGTCCTTAATAATTAGCGAACATCGGAATTAACCTTCTCAACAAACTCCGATCGCCGAAAATATTTTCACCAACTACAGGCATTTATTGCCCAGCCAACGAATAAGTTACCGTAAAAATCACAGGATGTCACAAATGCATTGACCACATTAGCAGAGGTAACCTTAACTAACAAAGACCGATTAGTTTGTAATGGGTCGTAGCTAAAAGAAGGTAGCTCTGACTTACGGCAGAGGTGCTCATCTAGAAAAAGGTCATTTTGAAATTAAGCTGGGATCAGTACAGTAGATACCAGAGATAAGCTGTCGGAGCCAATTAGGAGGGTCACACTTTCCAAAATTTCAGAGTAACCAGGTTTTACCATCACTGGCAAGTTATTTTGCCTCATTCAAATTGAGAAAGCTGGCAGGCATAGAATTAAAAATTTCACCAATAAATGCGGCAAGGGAGCTTGAGCAACACCGATTGAGTCTTCCATGTTGTGTTCTCAGTAAATACACTTATACAAATAGTGTCAGACCAGTTGAACGCTCACAACTTAATTACTCCGAATCTAGCAAGTAAGTTATATGATCGTGCATGCATTAGTTCCCTCGTTCTTTATGAGTGTGCCGTGCAGTAATAATGTAATAATGTAATTTATTTGTATAGCGCTTCACTTATGCTGCGGGGCTCGACCCCACGACCTCGGTAAGACCTTGGTCGGGGCGAGCACCTTAACCAATGGGCCAAATCAGCAAGGCAGTGGTGCAGTACGGTTAACACGCATGCAGCTACAACTCTGCGGAGAAAGCGACAGTTTATTGTTAGCCAGTTAGTAGCCGTTGGGCGCCGATGCTGGACGCGTTATTCGGCGACCACCGGTCAGACGGAAATAATTGTACGAGATGGTGAAGTCCGAGTATAATAACCTTTGCATATGCGTGCGATCGCTAGCGATGGTTCCGACCCCTAAGGCGAACCGCTGCAGTAAAACAAGATACAAGTGGCTAACTGAGTAGCTGGTGGAGCACAACAGCTCAGTCAAAGTTACACTTAGCTGTTTGTCACCTTAGGTTCGAACTCGCGTGCTCTCAAAGTGTAATAATATTTATAAATTTGTATAGCCCCCTTAGAGAGCTGAATATATCTCTAGAAACCTTATAGACGCTGCATATAAAGCATTACCAAATGCCTGGAGGTAGAAACCGCAAACAGCAAGAATAAAGGAAGAAGGCACATGCACACGAAGAACGAATGATAAAGAAATGCTGTACAAAATGCTGTGAAAACCAGGTGAGTTTTCAGCTTCTTTTTAGATGAAGACATGTCAGGGAATGTTGTGACGTATGTCAGTAGTGATTTCCAGGCTTTATTAGGGTAGGAAGTAAAGGCACGGTCTCCGACGGTTTTGAGGTTCGTACGAGGTATGGTCACGCGCAGGGTAGTCGCTCGCAGGAGCTACTGAAGCAACAACTCCGAGCTCTTATGAGTCATCCTAAATGTATTCTCTCTAATTTAAACTCCCAAATTCGTTCGTAGCTGTTATTCTGTCAACCCAAATCACGGTGTCCATTCTTAAGCTTTTTTTTATTTCTGTCTGCAGCCTTCTAGATGGCTCCTTCGCCATCTTACCAGCCTCTCTCCTTAGTTATTGTAGCATATTAGATGGCTGATAGTATTCTTGCGCCTCCCTACCAATCCATCCCTTTTTTAATGCAGCATACTAGCTGTTTCACATCCTGACCGAGTCGTCTGCCCAGAGCTCTAATCTAAAATGGGAGTCCGGCTCTCTACCACACGACTCCGTGTTGGACACGCCCACACCCGGACAATCCATCTAGCGAGCGATTCCGTTTGGTCTCGTTTTTGCGTAGCATCCGGTCTGTTGTTCGGCTGCATGGGTCGCTCGTCCAAGGATAAACGCGATATATACTACCGCCTAGCGAAGGAGGAAGGTTGGCGCGCAAGAAGCGCGTTTAAACTAATTCAGATAAATGAGGAGTTTGGCATTCTAAAAGGTGAGATAGGGTACAATCTCGCCTCTGCGCACGCGCCCGTCCGTCCTCGTCCGGCGCCAGTCGCACACTGTTTGTTTGCTGCTGCGTAGGTGTGAAGAAAGTTGTGGACCTCTGTGCTGCGCCCGGGAGCTGGAGCCAAGTACTATCAAGAACACTTCGGTGCGTTGGTACCGGTGCTTATTTGTCGGCAGTTAGAACCCGCTGCGCAGGGTGAAAGGTGCTGAATCCATCGGAATGCCGCCTTGCGCCATGCTGCAGAGTATTGCGGCTGTGCCGCGAGTGCAAGCTTCAGAAGCGGAATTAGAAGACTGATAGCATGTGAAAACATTCCTCCCCCCTGCGCGACGAAATTTCTCAAACGGTGCTGTTGACTTCCGTGCCCGTTTTTCGGTTTCCGAACCCCGGCAACTCATCCCTGGGCATACGAGAAAGGCTTGGGCGGTGGCCTTCGCGTCTAACTACCTTGGCAAGGTTTGTTCAAATTTCTCTGCTCTCATCTCTTTCTGATTAAAGAAAGGAACCGTGTTGGTCCATTGGGTGCTGACTGGCACCGTCGACGAGGTTTGTTTCAGTTCTGCTGTTAAAAGATGCGTCGGTTGCAGCATCGAGTTAAATGCAAGCGGGGAGCAATCGAAATTTTGGGGATGCAGTCATGCTGTATGAAGAGTAGACCTAAACGAGTCTACTGTAAGCATGCCGAGCACTTCTAACTAGAACTGCTATTTGTGCTCAGGTTAGCTTGCAGTGAAGTGTGCTTTCACTGCCTGCTCTAATTTCAAAATATAGACCCACCGGAGCCCGTCCTCCATGGAGCTGGGTGCCTAAAAAGAACTTCGCCTCGAGTGGGGGACTGCCCTGCAACCACTAGGTGACCGGTCCCGTGCTAAAATCCTTGAGCTCTCGAGACCGAAGTTCCTTTGGCTTATAACGCAGCGCTTTTAAGTCTCGAATTCAAATTTATACCTATGTGCTCGAGCCGATTCCCTGCGTGCTGCTTCGTGAATGATTGCCTGCTTTGGTGGGCTACTAGAGATTTATTGCACACGATATACCTTTCTCCCAGTGAACTTTTTCTTATGGCGTTCAAGCGACATATTTAGATCATTTTTTATTGTGATGTAGCAGCAATACGTCGCCGGCACAAGATCATGTTTTCGTCTAGCTATGGGTACTGCACAAAGACTACCGTGACTGTTATTTCACTTCCTCATTCCTTAGCTGTCTGTCTTCTGTCCACTTTTCAAGGTCTTTGACAGCAAATGTTGACGTGCATCTGAGTATCTAAGTGCCGGCAAAGACGTTAAATTATACTGTTTTTGAGAAACATAGAAGTGGTCTTTGCTTGATATTGCTTGATATCGGATACAATTGTGGGCACATGTCCCATTCGAATAGCCAATTTGAACCTGGCACCAGATTTGCGGTGGCCTGAAGCTGACTTAAAATAGAGTGCATGCGTGTTTCCATTTCCCTTTTTGTGCCGTTACACTAGCGCTGTAGCTAGTGTTCCCCACTCCATGTGTTATTGGATGAATGCCAATTTCTGATTTGCCAGCTCTTCTTTTGGACAGTTCTTACTTTATCATGAGCTCCCAGTATACCTGGCCTTGCTACCGCAGCTCAGTAGCTTGTCAGTTTGCAGCTGCAATTGTATCATAGATGTTTATTTTAGCAACCACTCTGTCTTGCTGGCTCAATTTCTGAAGCGGTTGTTACCAGCAAAATAGGCTTTTGTTCATACTGACCTCTGCTGCCTTGTGCTTTAACAGCCCATTGATTAAAACTAAAACAGGGTCAGAGAAAACTATAAGACTAAGAAGATATTATTTTCGCCAAATCAATAAAAGAGTAGCAGGGTCAGACCATACTACATCTTCGATTTCTGTACTTGTTGGATGCATTTTTTCTTTTATCGGCCGTCTTGCTTTTCATTGTCCATATTGCTTGTAATTTATATGTTATTGTTTAGGTAAAAATAATTATGATAACTATTTATAAAGTACAGCAAGAGTAATAATAAAACATATATATGACACCACAAGAGAACCAAATCTTTTTTAGGCACTTAAAAATGCTGAAAATGAAGTGTGTCCATTGGTTAGTTATAACATGCGCAGTTTCAGTATGGCCATGATCATGAATGACTTTTTGCTGTTCAAGGCTGAGTGGAACGGATGTCTTTAGCTTATTTTTGAATTTTGTCAAATCAGATGACATGCTAGCTCTCATGTGTTCACGTAAACACGCATCCTTCTCTTTTCGCCATCCTGTACTCAAGCTTACGCACTCCCATGTCGCTTTATGGCTTCGCCTGTTGAACAGCTCGAGTCGTAGAATTGAAGTTTGCAATAGTCTCTCCTGCCCCTCGTCTTTATAGTGGCAATGACAAGGACTCGGATGTCAAGATTGTCGCAGTGGACCTTCAGGCGATGGCACCGTTGCCCGGTGTGATACAGCTCCAGGGAGATATAACCAAGGTACTGTCAACTCCTTCACGGCCTTCGGCTCATGTAACTCGAGGGCTACTGCGGTGGCCGATCGGCATGCTAAAAAAAGTGTTCGTCGTTGAGCAAAGATTTGAATCAAGCAGCCTCGTCCTTGTACTTTGATCTGGCAATTTGGCTAGGAGCTGCTGTCATCCTGGCCGGTGTACCTGAGCGGTTCTCATTTGCGCTGGTTACATCGCACTGGTTGCTCACTGCTCCTTGCCAAATGCCTGCACCAAGCAGCTTTGAAATGTGCCACAGAATGATGAGGAGCATTCTCGCGTTTCAGGAATCAACAGCCAGAGAGATTATCACTCATTTCTCTGGTGAGGAAGCCGATTTGGTTGTATGTGATGGAGCACCCGATGGTACGATTCTGCAACCCCTAGCAATGTAGCTCTGCTCTCAGTGGCTGAAGGATTGCATTTGCGTTTCCTCTAGCTCCTCGTTGAGGTGCTGTTGCAGTAGTGCTGGAGATGGAGGCTGCCATTCTTGCTTCGTGAGCGATAGGTTGAAGCTTAGATGAAAGAGGCAGGTGCCTGTACTGATCTTGATCGTGTGCTAAGCCTCTTGCCACCTTGCGAGAAACAAGTAAATGTTTGTAAATGCTGCCACTTCCACGTGTATGTAGACAGCCTGGCAGCAGGGACGGCCTATATTTTCGGCAGTTTTTCTGATTGCTTGACCGTGCTATTTGTAGTCTCATATTGGCACTATTACGTAAGTACAGTCTAGCTAAAGTAGCATTTTAGCCATTCTTGATTTTATTAAGCATTATCTCAGTCTTTCAAAGGGCTCAATACATTTTTTCTGGTTTTGGCATTTGGTGGCCTCGAGAGCCTTCTCCATGAGCAGTACCTGCAAAAAAGATCATTGAGTAGGGGACTGAAACCTTATGCACTCTTGGCGGCTGGTGCTGTTCTTCTATCCAAAAAAGCGCTTGTGGTTCGTCTGATAATAATGACAATAATGATAATACATTTATATATTTATAGTGCCCTCAGAGAACTTAATTTCTTTCCATGCACACTTTACATATGCTGTAAGGGAGGCGGGGTCAAATGGTTAGTTTAACAGTGTAACAGTTAGTGTGAGTGTAATGGTTGGGGTAACAAGGGCAAATGTCAACAACCATAACATGGTTTCGATGTGTCATGTACATTTTCAACATATGAAAAAAATTGTTAGTGGTGACATGCACGTGTCAGTACAACTAAGCACATAAAGGATACACTACAAGTACACATCGAATGCTGTGAGAAACAGGTGCCTGCTAAGCTTAATTTTTAATGTCAAGTCATCGGATGTCGTGACGTTAGTTGGAACTGAGTTCCAGGCTTTGGGAGCATACAAACTAAAGGCATAGTCTCCAAAGGATTAGATGTTCATACGAGGTGTAGCTAAACGATTCAAGTCAGAAAATCATGTGGTACGATGCCTAGCCTAGTGGGGGAGTAGTTCAGATATGTAGGCTGGAGCCGGAGAATGACGGAACTTGAAGTGAATGACCGAACCTTGAAGTCGATACGGTGTGCTTGATTGAAAGCCCCTGCAGGTCGGCTAGAAGTGGTGTGATGTGGAAACTGCCTCGTTCACGACAGACATGTCTGGCTGCAGAGTTTTACACCAACTGTAAGTACCAGAATGTACTGGCCGGTAGACCAGCAAGCAGTGAGTTACAGAAGTTAAGACAGGATGTCACAAATGCATTGATCAATTCTAAGCAGGTCTAAATTTAGCAATGTATAGTAGCTGATAGTATGCAGACTTGACTGTGGAGCTGATGTGGTCGTCGTATGAACGGTCTCTTAGGAACAGCACACCTAGATTTTGTGCAAATGCTACAGGAGATATGCTGGCAGAGCCGATTTGAGCGCAAAGCCTGCCAATTTCTGAGGCAATTATCCAATCACTCTCCTTGAGCTGGCTGTGCACCGGCTGCCCTTGCTTTTCAAAGAATGTACAGTTTATCTCGTGTAGTTATGTTATATTGCAAAATTGTTGTTCCTGGTCAATAAATGCTGTTTGTTAATAGCTTTTGTCTCCGAAGTATAGAAAATAGCCATTATTACTCACAAACTTTGCTTCTGTGATCAAGACCATCATATATTTGAAACTTACCTATTTTAAATGAGAAAACGGACAAAGTCACGTCTTTTGTTTAAATTTTGTTTGATGAACAAATGAATCAATATTAGTGTATTTATAAATAAAAATTGACCGCAAGAATATTTTTTACGGGTACAGTGCAAATTAAATTTATTAATAATCCTCAATTATAGTCTTTCATCATGTGCTTGTTATACTGTCTTAAGTAGTGGTATTTCAAGTCCATCAAATTCTGGTGGAAGTGCTCGCCTTGTTCCTCCAAGTAAGCCACTATATTCTCCTTGAATTTATTAAGATGAGACTCGATGATTTCAATTTAGAAAGATATCCTGCAGGCCACTGTACCTGATTTCTTCACTATAATCTCAACTAGCACTACTTAGGCTTCTGCTGTGCGTTTAGGCGCAGGAAGTCCAGAACCGCTGTGACAAAGTTGCTTCAAGCTGTTTCTCTTTACAAGATAGCTTCATAGGGAATTCATCGCGCTTAGGGGCAGAGCCAGGATTTTCAGGTTGGGGGCAAGTGAGCTTAACGCTCCTTAAGATATAATGACATAGGTGCCACATTGATATGCCATCAAGTATGCCTTATATGTTTCTTACATCTTAGCAAATACTTCTATTGAATACTTTTTAGCCCCTGTCTTGCTACATTGGCTGCAGATATAGCAAAATACTTCTGCTGGTGCGTGAACATAGATTTAGTTCTCTGAGGGTGCTATTCACATGTTTTATTATTATTGTTATTACAAATTATTAGTATGGCTTATAACATCAGACTTTTGGCTGGAGCCATATCTGTGCTGTTCTGGAAAGTAGGTAAATTTCAGATTTATAACTTCCTACTTACAAAAGCCAAGTTTTTTGGAAAAATGGATAAAGGGATAAAGAAAGACCGCCACTCGTCTATGATAATAGTAACATTATTTGGCTTTCGATGCAGATACATCTTACTGACCCTGTGGTCGTATGGTGAAATTTTGAGGTGCCTGCAAGCTGCCATTTGGCCTCAGTGGCTGCTGCAGGTGCACAGCCGGTTATCCTGTATGATTTATCGCATGACTGCTAACCCACTGTCTTGGCAGTAAAATTTTTAACCCGGAGCTTTAGAGCTTTACATTACACTAAGCACTATGCCCCTAGCAAACCTTGCTGTTGTATTACCGTTATTGCTCGATTGTATCTTTGTTCTTCATTTATCCGTGCTGCTGATGACCCATTTTCATGGTTTATATTCTTTTGTGTATTCATCTTTGTCCCTCATCTCGGAGCACAAATAGTTGGGTTCACATAGCTTTTGGAAGGCTGCAGCCTCGGTCTGCCATTGTCATGGCAAATCTGCTCAAACACCCAGAATTTTAGGATAGCATTTCTCTACTCTTGACTGTACTCATCCTATTTTATTCTGCCAAGCACTCTCTTTACCACCCTATTTGCATTTAGTACACGTGCTCCAGGGGATCTTTGTCAAGTCGTCTTCTGAGGATTTAAGTCTGCTTCTAGTCGTTCTTTCAGCTTTTCCTACCCGGTCTCCATCTTTCCTGCAGTGCCAATGCTTTCTTCTTGACTCTGTCAGTCGATGTAAAATGAGAAGCATAGTGTGCTGGCTTATTGTATGGGTACGCAACATGACACGTTTCCTTTTGGTTGGCTCTAGTTTGACTTGTGCTGTGTTGTAGCTTGTTGTGAGGAGCTTACCACGCCGTACTATATACACGGGTAGGCTGCATCTGCTCACTGATGCTGTCGACGATGATTCTCTCTCATATTCTAACAGCTAACAGTTATTATCATTCATTCCTCCGAAGATTTGCATAAGTCGCCTGGTCGACTTACTAGAATGGCGTGGTCCTTTGACCGGCACATTGACAGAGAACCACCCCCCCTTAAAGCACTGCTGCTTGCCTCACTGTTTGTTTGCTGCTCTCACTGTCTGATTGCGGCCCAGTTGTAACACTGCAGCTCCGATGATCATACTTGTGCTCGCCCGCTTCACTTATCGAACCTGCAGTTGAACGCTTGATATGTAGGTCAGATTAGCAGGTCTGCTAAGCGGTTTTCCCTCCGTGCTTCACTGTTATTTTCCTTTGTAATTTTGCAGTGACGGGGCTGCACGACATTGACGAGTATATACAGGCGCAGTTGTTGCTTGCGGTAAGCTCATGCACACCATGAATGTGTTTTTTCAAGTACTTGTGACATTAGCATAGTGTCACCATTGCCTCGTCAGTTTTTAAAGTTGCTGGCCATGCATGCTCTGCTGTGATGTGACAATTTCGGCCATCTTGAAGCTGCTCTGTAGCGGCTTTGTCCATGCTGCTGCATCATTCTAGCAAACCCTGGCTTCTGCATCCATTTAGAATTTCGACCATGCAAACCCTAATTAAAATTCCCAAGATGGCTTTTGCTAGCAGACAAGCGGTGCCATTCTCAGAATCAAGCTAGTATTGTGGATAAAAGAGGCCTGTACTTAATCTCGATCTGGGCGCTTTGCAACTCACTGCCAGAGAATCAATACCGAAGGGTTAATTATGTGCACGGTATCAAGGTAGCTAATTGCTAGCATGATGCTTAACCCATCATGCTAAAGCAAAGATCGAGAAACTTATTGCCATCTCTAGGTGAGACTTGAAAGCTTGAGGTGATTGCAGATAGTGACCGTTACTGGAAGTGAATTCCAGACTTTCGGTGCATGCGAATTGAAGGATTAATCACCAACAGATTTCAATTTGGTGCGTTGAGTGACGTTGAGATGGCCAGATGGTGAAGACCGGGTAGCAGGAGAGCACACTGGAAGAGCACCGAGTTTGGAAAGGTAGGCTGGTGCAAGTGAGTGAAGTGACCTGTAAACCAGACTGAACATTTTAAAAGCGATTCTGGGTTATATAGGGAGCCAGTGTAATCTTACCAAACTACATTAAGTTAGTACTGTATAGTATAGTTAGTACTGTGAAAAAACAAACTCTGTTTGTTTTTTTACTGTGCCGAAGAGCTTGAACCCTGACCTTGGTCCGTGAATGTTAGCACCTTACATCCTAGGCCAAACTGGTGCATGGGTTTGGAGACCATCAGCCGAGTATTAACTTGCTGAAGCATTATCAGTGGAAGTACCAGCCGACTAAGCCTGATGGGGCAGACAGTCTTGGTGCCCAGCTGCTGGTAATTGGAAGCACCAGCATTGACTGGTCCACTGAAAAGGATCCATAAACCGGCGACACTGTCATCATACTTAGGCAGTGGTTGGTCGATCTACTTCGAGCAAACAGCACAACTTCCTTGGCTACGGTAATTTGCTGGGTCTCTTCATTTGATATTCTTTCCTCAGGCATTTACACTGCTGTCCAAAGTATCTGTGCCCCCTCAACCAAAACGTTACTTCACTCGAAACCCACAAGACTTATGTATCAAATGCATGTATCAAATTCGATAGTAGTTTTTATTATGATGAAAAGTAGCGAGTATATAATTTATGTAATTTATTGGATATAATTAATAGCTAGTAGAGTTACCACGATTTTTAATAGCTTCTCTCAATTGCCTCGGCATTGACGCCACCAGCTTCCTGTTTATTACTTGAGGAATTGAAGTTTAGCAATCCTTCCAACTCGAGAAGAACTCATCGGATTTCTTGTGCTGGATGGAGAACTTCGACCCTTAGAGCAGTCACCTTCGTCCCACAACTGTTCAAATGGGTGGGTTGAAGTTAAGGCTTTGCCTTGGCCACTATATGACTTCAACCTGCAGGGTTTGTGAATAATTCTTTTTAATCCATATGAGTGTTCTTCAGATTGCTGTCATGCTGCCAACTGAAATCGAGCCCGTGAAGAGCATAAGCAGATGACTAGCTAACATTCTTCCTGGTGTCCAAATGGACATCTGATACATTATTTCTTGAATCCTGTGCTGACACCCAGCACCAGATGTTGAGAAGCAACCCCAAGCCATTGCACTTCCACCACCGAATTTCAGTCTTTTGCAGACAAATGTCAACGTGCACTTCACCTATGTGTAGGCTAACATACTTTATATAATTCATTTGTATAGTGCTATAAGAAACCTAATCTCTATTCAGGCACTTCACATATTCCATAGGGCTCGAGCCCACGACCTCGGTCGGGGCAAGCACCTTAACTTTCTCTTCTTATAACAGCCAAATAAATTGAATGTTGACTGATCGGTCCACAGTACTCTGCTCCACAGTGCTGCTGTCCAGCACCGGTTTCGGCATGGAAAATACAGCCTTGCCTTTTTTGTCACACAGTCAATGGCTTGCACTTGGCCACCCTTGCATTTAATCCTTATTCATTAAAGCGTCTACTCGCGGTATTTTGGCTCAGGACCATTTCGGTATATTGGCCAGTGCATTTTCAGAGTTTCCAGTCATTTCAGAGGCAAGCCTGTCCTTCAGACCCATGCTCTTTAGGAGCCGGTCCTTGCCTGGAGAAGTTTGTTGAGGGTGACCTTTGCACGGCATTGCCTCTGTGCTACCGGAGGGCTGAGTTTTTTAATAATGTTCCTAGCAGTTCCCTTTGAAATCTTTAGTCGCTTTGTGATATCATGGTTTAAATGGCCATCTCCTTGGGGCGACATCAAAACTGCTCTTACACCGTCAGAAAGCTGTACAACTGGCAGCCTGGCCTGGTGTGGTCCCATACCTAGCCAAAATGGTACTGGATAGGTCAAGGAGACATCTCGGTACCTTAGCTCATCATTTGCCGAGACATGGTCAGTGACAAAACAGACCAAAATATGTTTTGCTGGATGACCTTTACGGTGGTGGAATGGTCATGCAATGGTCATGCCTCCGTATCTGTTTGATTCTAGCATGATTCATCCACAGACTGTTCATCCAGGGACGATTCATCCACTGACTGACAAGAACCACATGCTGACAAGAAAGCCTAAACCCTAATTTAAGGTATTAGTTTCAACATTTTTCCAGTGCAACTCTTCAGCAATTCATTAAGTTTAAATATTATTCTGGATGAAACGTCCTGTGGATGAAAGATTCTGTGGATGAAACATTTTCTGGATGAAACATGCTCTGGCTGAAACGTGCTCTGGCTGAAACGTGCTCTGGCTGAAACGTGCTCTGGCTGAAACGTGCTCTGGCTGAAACGTGCTCTGGCTGAAACGTGCTCTGGCTGAAACGTGCTCTGGCTGAAACGTGCTCTGGCTGAAACGTGCTCTGGCTGAAACGTGCTCTGGCTGAAACGTCCTCTGGATGAAACGCCCTCTGGATGAAACGTCCTTTGGATGAGACGTCCTCTGAATGAAACGTTCTCTCCATGGAACGTCCTCTGGATGAAACGTCCTCTGGATGAATCGTCTGAGATGAGCAGTCTGTGGAGAATCGTCCATGGATAAATCGTCCGGAGACCATATATTTACATGGGAACCGTTAACTTGTTTGTTGGCTAATGCAGTTACTCACCAAGCCAAACTTAACCTTTATATAAGTCAAAATTGTATTGACGGATTGCTACACTTTAATAATTAGTATAGTGTAGTGAGTTTATTGATTAGGGGCATTAGAAACAACCGAACTTGTATCGATGCGCCTGGTATGTAGAAACTTGTGCACGGATGTGTAACTGAAGGATTTTGCCTTCGCGGTGACCTAAAGATAACATAGGTGATTTAATGCCTGAGTTTCCGGGTTTTGAATTCTGCTGGCAGTAAGATTTTCACTGTTCAATGCACGATTACTGTAAACGAGCGTTCTTAAGGGAAAAGTAAAGAAAATACCTGTAACATTTTTCCGACAATCGAATAAGTGTTTATGTTACCTTTCGAAAGACAACTATGTTAGAACTGGGATCGGAAGTTCTGGCGACTTCCACATGAAAGGAAAAAACTGTTATGCAAACCACGTCTAACCCGGATATAAACCGGAAGCAATACATCTACTAATAAAAGATTTACCGATCTCTGCATCATATGCGACTTGTATCCCAACTTGTCGAACCTTGGTAGATCGCTATAGATGCTTGAAGCTTGTCAAAGTGCATACTTGTGACTTTTATACAGCTTCATTTCCAGGGTTGGTTGGTGCCTTGTACATAAAATGACAACTAATAAAGCGTATCGGAGTGAAATTTGAAATGTGAGTTCAGCTCTGCTTTTTTACCCTAGTTTTTAATTTTTTTGATTTCGGTTTGATACAATTGGTTCTATATGTCCACGATTACGGAAAATAAAGCTCCAGGACGTTTGGTGATGTATACTGCCGAATGTATCAAACCGAAATCAAAAACATTAAAAACTAGCTTAAAAAAGCAGAGATGAACTCGCATTTCACATTTAATTCCGATAGGTGAAATATCAGTTGAGTTATTTAATTTACAAGGCACCAACCAACCCTGAAAATGAGGTTGTATAAAAGTCAAAAGTATGCACCTCAACAAGCTTCATTTATCTATAGCGATCTACCAAGGTGCGACAAGTTGGAATACAAGTCACATATGATACTGAGATCGGTACATTTTTATTTGTAGATTTGTTGCTTCCGGTTTACATCCGGGTTAGAGGTGGTTTGCATAACCGATTTTTCTTTCATGTGGAAGTGGTCAGAACTTCCGATCCCTGTTATAACATATTTGTCTTTCGAAAGGTACCATAAACACATATTTGATTGTCGGACAACTTGTATAGATATTTTCTTGACATTCCCTCTTAATACCAACCTGTCTTTTTAAAGCAAGACAGCAATTAGAAGGGTGCTCCAGAAACTCGGTCTCCAGCCACCAGGTTTGTATGATGCATCTCTGCCTCGATGACTAAGGCCAAGAAATACTTCGTCGATGAGCAGTGCTATAAAGTACCTCTTGAAAGTGAACGCCTGATAGAGATTTAGTTTATAAATAAATAATAAATATTCATTTGTATAGCACCCTAAGAGAACTTAATCTCTATTCATGCGCTTCACTTATGCCTTTGGGCTCGAGCCCACGACCTCAGTCAGACCTTGGTCAGAGCGAGCACCTTAACCGCTGGACCGAAGCAGCTTGGCTAGTAAACAATAAATACATTAGCTATTGCAGTCACTTCGATATCTAAAGCTATAGACTCAAGACTACACATTCAGTACCCAGCAATTCAACGGGTGCTGTGGTGTTGATATGGTGACTCAGCAACTGAACAATGTGCATGTGCTACTGACTTCGCCAAATTGCCGTGATTAGCTAACCGCTGTCATGCCCAATGAATCCTGTGGCTCAGATGATCTCTGTTGAATTTGGCGACTTATCTGATGCAGCAATTTATGCATAGCACTAATCAGGCAGAACCATCAGCCTGGTCCACATAGCCCTATAATGCACAATCAGGGTAGCTGGAACAAGGGTTTGTACTGTCGTGATGCAGCTTGCTCAGTTTCCTGCAAACTGCCAATTGTAGAGCATAAGCAGCTTAGATATCTTGACTGGAAATACCATGCCATCATTACGCTATTGACGCCGAGCTGGCTTTGCCCAGTGGTTAAGGTGCTCGCCCCCACCAAGGTCTGGCCGAGGCCGTGTGCTTGAGCCCTGTGGCATATGTAAAGTGCCTGAATAGAGATTAAGTTCTCTCAGTTGCTATATTAATGAAATATATTTTTTATATCTCAAACTCTCTATGAACAAGTGTACTGCCGATTGTGTTTAGTCTTAGCATGTGTGCACATTTTCTTTCAGCCAAATTCGGTGATAAACAAAGCATTATGATACCTATACAGTTGCAGCTTTTATTTGTTGCCGCCTAATACTGGGGCTAATGCTGAGGATTGTTGAAATAGGTGCCAGCTAGCTGCATCAAAATAGGTCTTATTGCTCCTTGTCCTGCATACGACAATTGATGTAGTTATAGCATCTGCCGTTTTGACTCGACAAGGTAGCTTGGGCGATTAGTTTCATGTCTTTAGACCTGCAGTATTATCACGGCAGTGTTGACTGCCTTGCACGACGTGTGCTGCTAGTATAGCTTTGCGTATTTGGCCAAGGAGGGCCCGTGAATGCTCGGTATCAAAGCTTGCTGCAACCGTGTTGACCATGGCAACATCAAATGAACAGTGCTAGACATCAGTTGGTTAGCCTTCAACATGACTGTTGGGGCTGATATTGTTGTTAAGTTCAAGTCCCAGAAAAAGCACTGCAGGGAACCGTGCGTGTGTTTATTTCAGGCTCTCAACATCACCACACATGTTCTCAGGCACGGTGGCACATTTGTGGCAAAGGTAAGCCATGCCTGATTGCAGAAAGGGCATGTTTGTTTGTTCTCGTGCGATTGTATGTGTGTGCACGTACAAACGTGCTTGCACAGGTACACTGCTCCTTCAGAACAGCTGCCGGGAGCTGCTAGAGTTGTGATGCAGCTTAAAATTGTCTTCGAATCGCCTGCTCATTGATCTGGGCACAACTACAGTGCTGTGGCCGTGAATTGATTTGAACTGATTGGCATTCATTTAGTCTATTATTATTGTGTTAACGTTCCGGAAGAATGCCCACAGCTACAGAAGGTAGCAACAGCAGCAAGCCGATCGATCTCTGACGAGCAGTAGCCTTGCGTTGCATCGGGACACCTGTTCTTTCTTTCAGATCTTCAGGGGCAAGGACGTAACACTGCTGTACTCCCAGCTCAGGATATTTTTTCCGCTTGTCACGATTGCCAAGCCAAGGAGCAGCAGGAACTCAAGCATCGGTAACCAGCTGTCCTTGATGAGCCGGTCGTGACCGCCGGGTGGCACTGTACCTTTCTTTATTCATTATTCACCTCTCGACGATGCCTCTGCTAAACGTGTTAGGCACCCGTGTCAGGAAGTAGGCTACTACATGGAGGGATGTGCATTTCTCTCTTGGTGCTACTTGCTGGTGCCCTGGACAGGTGCTGCTGCACAAACGTATGTGTGCTTTACATTCAGTCGAGGTTTGCTTGTGTGCACGTATGATTTTTGCGTTTTCCCCTGCTGCTCCACACTTCAACTGTTTCTCGGTATTTTTGAAAGATTTTCTTGTTGGAAATGTTCTAAAAAGTGTCTCATCGACGTTGCTATTTTGTGGCAAGGACTTGTTCTTCCAAAAGACCAGAGC
Source organism: Cristatella mucedo (assembly GCA_009760855.2). Lineage (NCBI taxonomy): Eukaryota > Metazoa > Bryozoa > Phylactolaemata > Cristatellidae > Cristatella > Cristatella mucedo. The sequence continues at coordinate 474,140 of WPIO01000159.1, forward strand.
CTTTGATATTGCAGTGGTGAGCCGTGATGACACACTAGGTAAGGCAGTTGCTCTTCACGACCTCGGTCCCGAGGTCGTGGGTTTTAATCCTTCGGTGAGCGATCCTTTATTGCCGCTGCAAATGATGGTGATAGCCTTTACGGCTCTTCTGCTACTAAAATAAGAAGCTATTGAATCAGCTAGTATTTTTTTATTGTGGCCCTGAAGGGCAGCAGTTTATTAGCCTCCCAGATCAGCATTCACCATGTAAATATAACTTCAAGGCTGTTGGCATCCTAGCAGTATGCGCTATGTTGCACATTCATTTCTTTGCACTCAAAGTACTGTTAAACGGGACTCCGAAAAGCTGCCGATAGCCGAGAGGTTGCTAATAGCATAACTTGTCTGCATGCCCGATATACCGAAAGGTTAAGTGTGCTCTAGACCACTAGGCGATATTGTGCTTAGGTTAACGGCACTTGTCTTCATACTGCCAACCAAAATAATAATAATAATAATAATAATAATTCACTTGATAAAGCGCCCTCAGAGAACTTAATCTCTCTCTAGGCGCTTTACATTTGCTGTAAAGTGAAATGCAATTGAATGGTAAGTAAAATCATGCTTGAAAAAAACAAACGAAATGAATAATATGGTTAGGGGTGACATGCACAGGGTCAGCATGCAAATGTGGTTCCTCATTCTCGTATACTCGCTATGAAAACCACCAATTTTGCTGTGGCTATAGAACTAAAGACTCGCAAAATGCAGGCTTGCCTTCACCTGGATTTGGTTGTGAGTACGAGCAATCAGGTTGTCTGGTGCGTTATGAGGCCACCTCAGGCTTCTGACATAGTTTCGGGCTGTTACAAAATACTGTATTGTAGTAGTGTCACTCGGTTGTACTTGGATGTGGTAGATGTGCCTGATGCACTACAAGATGGATTATGTTGTCAAATAAAAAGTGCACTGTGCCGACACTGTGCATGCTGCCACTAACAACACTTGCATGCTGACCCTGTGCATGTCACCCCTAACCATTTTATTCTTGTTGTTTATCGAGCATGCTACCACTAACCATTCGATCGTGTTTCCTTTGCAGCAAATGTAAAACACCTAGAAAGCTATTGAGTTCTCTGAGGGTGCTTTATCAAGTGTGTTAGTATTATTATATTATATTATTAAAACTTATCCAACCAAAATCAGAAATGAACTCTCTCGCAGTAGTGCACAAGCAGTGCTGAACTTACAATAATTTCACGCTGATCCATTGAGTATTAGCTTAGATATGGAACACACGATGCTCAAAGCTACACTGTAAATGAAGCTGTCTAAAAGTAGCCAGTATGTACCAAGCTGCAAACAAATATGTTCCTCGATGTACCAAGTTTCAACATAAGTTGTGTATATGATGCAGAGATCGGTAAACAAGTTATAGATATATTGCGTCCGATCTACTTCTGGGTTATACGTGACTTATGGACTGGTCGTTTATCTGACCGGTGTCAGTTCAACCCTTTATCTCTTCACTTCAGATAAGTGCATCACCCTCTGAGCACATTTTGATGTTATCGGCTGCAGGTCATAATGTTCACAGATCAGAAGTAAATTGGTATGCTGTGTTCACCTCCATATACTTTGAGTGGCATTGTCGAATAAGCCCACCGGATATTTTATCATCCATTCTATGATTTGATTTTAAATCTGTTGTCTGTCAAATAAAAAGAAATCTAATGTGCACAATTCATTGTAGTTTAAAACCGACACAATATAGAGGCGACCGAAGATCTGGAAGTAGACATTGACAATCTTTCAGGGATTGGAACGTAAAGGCCTCACGAATCCTTTTGTTCTTGCTCCTAGATCGCTGCTGTGCATTTAAAGTGCTAAGTGCATTCAAAAGTGCTCCTGTCTGCCCCAAGATTAATAGGATTTCATAAATATTCTCTTAACAAGTCGCCTCTTTTTTCAGAGGCTTTCGTGGTATGCCAGCAGTACCTGCCTCCCAAGGGCTACGTCCCCAACATGTCCAACCCACTGCTGGATCACAAGTACGGTAAGTGCGTCCTTGGTCCGAGCCACAGAGTTATGCATGTCTTCTGTGCCGGCGCTGCTCTGCATCTTCAACTTTATTTTTTTACTCACGATGACCTGGTTTGAGCGCTTAACCCGTGCTGCTTTGCCCTACGTCGTACTAACCTCGCTGGCCTGAGCATATTTGATTGTGCCTCCTTCAAAACCATTCGGGGGAGTGTCGTGCCGTAAATTCTTTCTAGTGTATCTTCCTAAACGTGGGGGAGGGGAAGGGGTTGGTGGGAACTAATTGTCTGTACGCTTTTGTCAGTTTGCAGCTAGAGCATCCTGAGAAGTACGTTTGCTGTCCCAAATGTCCCAAATACTGTGAAATAACCCACCGACCCGTTTCGCCGAGACGATGTCCTCCCCCTAGGCAATGATGCCTCGGTCCAGCCGTTGTGCGCTGTTGCTTCCACGCTAATCGTTCATAACAGCCTTGGTCGTGAGTATGATTCCTGCGGTGGGTGATTCTTTTAATGGCTACTGCAAGCAGCAGTGGTGATAGCCGTTAAGGCTCTTCTGCCACTGCATAAATTAGGCCGTTAAATTGGCTAACTTTTTTGGCGTTGACCGTCCCCTGGCGTTCCTCTCTTTCTCGTTGCTGCCATAGCAGATGCAATCTGGCGTTGGCTGCCGTCCATGCACTGACTGCCACTCGGGCTCTGAGCGACCCTTACGGAGTACTCTGTCAGTCAGTTGCAGCACCTTCTGTGCGGCATCTGCTCTACCCCCTGGATTTGCGAAGCTTGGGCTGGAGTTGCGTTGAGACGAAGGAGTTTTCCAAGTGTTAAGGGGATCTGGCTGCCATCGCCGGGGGCACGGGCGGAGTGAGTGGTGTCTCGGCAGTGGCCATCCTATTTTGCATTGCTACTGCAACGTCTGGCCACTGGTGGCACACGCTCTGTGTGTGCTCCCGGATGCAGCTGCATCCACAATTGAGCTAGTCCATGGTAGCCACCCCATTCCCTTAGCCCATGTAATGTAATGAAATGTTCCCTTAGCCCATGTAATGTAATGAAATGTTCCCTTAGCCCATGTAATGTAATGAAATGTTCCCTTAGCCCATGTAATATAATGCAATGTTCCCTTAGTCCATGTAATGTAATGAAATGTTCCCTTAGCCTATGTAATGTAATGAAATGTTCCCTTGGCCCATGTAATGTAATGAAATTCATCTTTGTCTGTAACTCCACAAAGCTGCAAGGGCTCAGTTGGTATTACGCAGGAGAGTTTTCTGTAGCCCACTCGAAGCCTTAACTGGCTTTTGCGACGTATGGCAGTTGCCAATGCACTTTATCTCACCCAACATAAGGATACTGAGAAGCATAGCTTCCTCAGGAGGGCAGTCAAGGAAGTGAGTAGCATCTCAGTAGCAGCTCAGGGCGGCTGGAAAGGAAATGCAACAGTCGGCAGTACGAGAGAAAATGTCCTTGAGTAAGAGTTGTGAAAAGGACCTTTGCTGTCTGTAGCCTGCAGAGCAAAATCTGACTGTAACGGTATTTGAGCCTGGAACAGCGAATCGCTTGTCCATAGAGGACCAGAGGCCACGAGGAGGTTGAAACTGGTGAAGCAGTTTAGTATCTTCGTCACGTGTGCATGAAAAAAAATTGCACCCATCAGTTTTGCATAGCATGTCTGAGTGCACAGTTTCTCCAAGTGAAAGCCAGAATGCCAAGTGCCATTGTTAATCTCTGTCAACATTGATCCCTTATTTGTACCCTGTGGTTGTGTGGTTCATGAGTTCTCCACGGCGTCGGTCCTTGTGGGACTTGTTTCTTCAGTTCGAAATAGTGGCTGCCTTGAAGTTGCACTTCAGGGGAGCTGCAGCTGGTGTAGCAGTAGTACTAAGAGAGCTGTTCCTGTGGCCTTGCGGATTCTCGCACGAGTTCTGGAGCCTGCGATTCAGGCTCTGCTTCCTGGTGGACGAGTCTGTAGCAGTGATCCGTTGGAACCTATCGTAGCCGGCTGGATAGAGGGACCTTACGTGGAAGGCAACCATCTGGCCGGTGCTTCAAACGTGCTGTCACAGGGTTGCTGCAATGACAGTTTTCCGTGGTGCAACGGCATCATTGCTGACATGCATTGTTTCTTTGTCGTGGCACAGATCATGGAGTTGTGTGGTTTATTTAGCCTTTCTGTGACTCATTAGTCGAGTCGTTTGCCTTTTTTGTGAGTCTATGGCTTGAACTTCTCTTCGCAAAGTGCTTCAGTCAGCTTTACGAAACTCCATTCAACTGCTACGAATGCCCTATAACAGTTTTTTCCCAGCACTCACTGGATGGTGACTGTGCTGGTGCACGTATATCACTTGGCTGCCTTCGGCACTTTGGCCAGTCTCTGCTTATTCGTTCTTGTATTTTGCCCTGTCTTAAATGCTGCTGCTTACATTTGTTGCTTGAAAGTAATTAGCTGCTGCACGATTTGAAACTATACAGGTGTCGATTTTAATTCACTCGAAGGAACCAACCGGTACGTTGTTCCATTTCTGGCATGTGGCGACCTGAGTGCCTACGATGCCGACAAGACTTACCCTCTTCAGGTTTGGCAGCAGCATCAACCTGAGCAGCAGCAGCTGCTGCCAGAACAGCAGCAACAGCAGCCAGAGCAGCAGCAACAGCCAGAGAAGCAGCAACCGCAGCCCTCTGTCACTTTTTGCAGCTAGATCCGGACAGGAGCTACGTGTACCACGAGCCTGTACAGCAGCCTATTGACCCACCTTATAAGGCTGCGTGTGGCTTGAAAAGGTCGGGCGAGCTGCTCTACGTCAAGCAAGTAGCTACCGAAGTAAGCCAAGCATCGCCATGTTCCTCGAATATTACGACGTTACACTTGGCCCCACCTACCCATCCCTTAGCCTCAGCGGAAGCTTTTGCTGCTACTATTACGTCCGAAGGCCAGCCAGCTGCTGCAGCGGACTCCGTCCCGTTTCCAGCGGTTTCGGACAGTGCTGCGAGCACGACAAAGCCTTTTGTTGGGCAGCAGGAGCTTGCGGATGACTCGGGCGAGCAGCTGGCCGATATGCTGACTGGCCTAGTAAACTAGGCGAAGCGCCTCATTCTGCACTACCTGCATGCATTCGTTGAGCTGCTAATGCAAAGCAGCAGCACAGTGTATGCACTCCAGTCCTGTGGTGTGGTTGTTGAAGTCATTATCAATAGATGCAGTGCTTCGAATGTCACGACCATCTTTTTGTGCCTGCCTGCTGCCTCTATTCAGTCGATTGAATCGTGCTATGTCATTGTTGATGCAACGGTGGCTCCGATTGAACGGTGGCTCTGGTTAGGCAGTTGTTGGCGCAGGGCCTGGAATCGTGTGTTGCACGAGCGCCGGTCACTCTAGTCGATGGCTGGGTCTCGATGTCGAAATGTGTGACTTGCTATCATGCACTAGGTGACACCATCCGTGCTTCCATCCGTGATCCAAACGGCTTGTTGAAAAGTGATCAAGCTGGACTGTCTTTACTATTTTGGTTGCATTTCATGCAGTTACATCAGAACAATGTCTCGTAGTACAGCCTAATTCTTTAATAGATTAATAGAAGTATCATATTATCTTACTGTGCTTTTGTCCTTATTGTCTGACTTCAAACTATGTCAGGTGAAGGAAGCCTGCATTGCAGAGTCAAGTTTTTGTGGTCTTGTCTGGCCAAATAGGTAATCAAGTGTCATGACTATTGATTATCGATGCCATTCTGTATACGGGATATAAAGCATTAGAGCCTTGTCGAGCCTGTTGAATGAGAATTTGTATGCCGGTGACCTTTGATCTCCCTGGTTTGGTAAGCCAGCCGGATTCACCGAAAAGCAAACCTCACAACTCGGTTGAAATCCAAGTGCACCCTGCATATCCCTAGAAGCTCACCATCGATTAGCATTTGGCAGAAAGTTGCTTGGTGCTACGAAGAAGAGTTTTGCAAAGCGCACTCAAAGCCTAAGCTGCTTTTGGTACACACTTGGTAGCCAACAGACTTCGTCTCACGCAACAAAGAGAAAGTGAGAAGCTTAGCTGAGTCGGGAGAACAGCTGAGGTAGTGAGCAGCAGTGGAAGTAGCGGCTCAAGATCGCTTTAAAGGATGTGCCATAGTCGGCAGCTGGAAAGGATGTGCCATAGTCGGCAGCAGGAGAGGGGATGTCGTTGTGTAGGTGAGGAGTGTGACACTTTTTCAGGCCGGCACACTGCTTGCCTTGGTCTGAAGCTGGTGACAAGAGCGACTGTCAAATAGCCTCCCGCTTTGCCAGAGGTTTGCTGCATGCCTTGTCTTTCTTCTAACAAGTCTCTAAGATTAAGCTTATCTTTGGCAGAAGGTTTAAAAGCTACGATGCTGTTGAGGGCGTGTCTAGCTCAGCAGCTGCGATCGCCCCGGTTCGGGTGTATGATGCGAGAGTGAAGCCCTACCCTCCACCACTCCACTGAACAGTGCCGCCCAATTTAACTTGTTGTTTAAATAATTAAATTAAACAATTAAATAGAATTTGATTTATTAAAATTTAAATAACTATGTTCCACCTGGAAGTAGTGGCCGGACTGGAGGCCAGAATTCATTTGTGCTCGTGTGCGTGAAATAGTCTTGATTCTGTGATTTTGCAATATGCTTCTGCCGGCCGATGCACTGACTGCCTCATTTTCGACTGCTCGGCTGCACCTGAGCACCTGTGCTCAGAGTAGACACTGCTGCACTTAGCTGAGTACCTTTTGATATTGCCACGCCTAGGTTAGTCGGTTCTCGAGATCTAGCACCGTTTGGATAATGGGGGAGGGACAGAGCTAGAGTAGCCGGGATGTAATTCAGTGCAAATTTGTTGCAATCTTTCATGCAAATCTTTGGCTCACTGCTCTGGCCTTGCGATGGTGTCCAAGCATTCGTTGCATTGCTGCCCGGGCAATATTGCTGCTGCTAGCTGAATGTGACTTGCCCCGGCTCATCACTGAGCGATGAGGCACACCCAGAGCGCGAACCTCGCACATGCAGCTCGATTGTGCTCAGCCTTTTTGCTCCCTACTAGCTCGTCTTGTCCCACTGCTCGAACCGAAGTCACGGTCATTCATTTAATAGGACTCGAGTTCTTTCCCCTCTCTCTCTCTATAATAATAATAATAATGCACTTGATAAAGCCCCCTCAGAGAACTCAAGATCTTTCTAGGCGCTTTACATTTGCTGCAAAGGAAACTCCGTCGAATGGTGAGTGGTATCATGCTTGATAAACAACATGAATAACGTCTCTCTAGTTCTCTCTTCCTCCTATCTCTCTCTTTCTCTCTCTCTCTCTCTCTCTCTCTCTCTCTCCCTCTCTCTCTCTCTCTCTCTCTCTCTCTCTCTCTCTCTCTCTCTCTCTCTCTCTCTCTCTCTCTCTCTCTCTCTCTCTCTCTTGCTCTCTATCTCTTTTTTTGCTCTCTCTCTCTTTCTTGCTCTCACTCTCTCGTGTGCATACTAATCAAGTGGTACTCATGGCAATCTTGCAGCCCCTGGCCTTCCGGCGTTTTGTTTTGATCGTCGTTGCGCCCAGCGCTAATAAGCCTTTTCGAACGAACGTTTGTTGCTTTATTTTTCGTACTCCACTCTCGTCGACAGGCGTGCAGTGTTTGCATGCGCTTCTTGTTACAAATGCTTTTAGCACCAAGTGTTTACAGCAGCCAGTGCAAGGACACGTCTTCCACACTGTGTGAATAGCTTTGTGCAGGTGTGGCAGGGTGGATGGGGATGGGAAGAGGCTGCACCGTCTGCACGGTGCATATTTTTGGAGGGTGACTCGCTGCTGGTCTGCATCTGTTTGCAATGCGTGAGCGACACGTTAGCAGTGTCTAGCTGTCCGCACCGAGTTCGGCCCACGACAAAGGGTCGCCAATACGGCCGAAGCCAGTCGGCGCAGCTGCTGCTGCCTCGGCTGGATGTTGCGCTGCGCTCTCTGACCGAATCGCCGAGCGCCTGCCCATCACGTGACACTATGCACGGGAGGGTTGTCGGGCAGCCGCCGGCCGCCGCCTATCACCACCATCTCGGGCCGTGGCGGCCTCGTGCCACCGCCGGGTATCGAGATGATGCTGCGAAGGCTCTCGGCCGCCACGGGCGTCGTCGCCGGACCGACTCGGCTAGACCGCTGCGATCCAGATAAGGGCAGCGCGCTTCCCAGCGATGTGGCCGCCGAGGCGACGGCCGTGCGCAGCGGCGCCAGCAGCTTCTCAACAGCACGCTTGCCGTGATGATGGTGGCGTCGGCGGCCGTGATGGTGGTGGTGGCTTTCTGACGTCGGCTTGCCGGCCACCGGCTGCCCATCCTCACCGAGGTAGATCTGCTGCCGCCGAGGGTGCATCGGGTTGATGACGACGTTGCGCTGCTTCCAGTCGGTCTGGGACGGAGGCCGATCAATGGCAGCGGTGGCGATGCCGCCACCGCCACTGACGGTCCCATAATCGCCGTCGAGCTGCGTGTACATCTCGTTGCTTCGGGCCATGTACGGCCACAGCTGCGGCACGGGCGGAGGCTGACTGTGAGAGCTGCCACGCAGCTGCTGCTGCAGCTGCTGCTGCTTTTGCTGAGTGGCCCACGATTTCTCGTGCGCCCATGACCTGTGCTGCTGCTTCGGTGGCGGCGGCTGCACCGAGCCAACATCGACGGCCTGCACCTCTTGATCACGCACGATTTGCACTCCACGCCGACGCCTGGGCGACGGCAGGGCGTCGTCGTCGCCACCTTGTCGACTGCTTAGGTCGGCAGCGCTGTCCTGCAGCTGGTCGCCGTCTTGCAGCCGCTGCGTCGAGTCACCGATCTTATTGGGCCTGTTGCGCTTGCTGTAGAGGCGTGCGCCGAGTGCAACCGTTGCTGCCATGCCGATGATGGCGATTGCGATGATCAGGTACATCCAATCAGGGAAGGTACTGCTGCTGGTCGTGCTGACTACAAAACCGAGCAGAGGATACGTCACACACTCGTGCAAGTGTGCGAGTGCTCAAAGTGTTTGCAAGTGCGATTGATCCAGCTATGGCTGCCACGCAGACAACTTCGCCATGCAGTGCTGAAACTGAAGACTGAATCGCCAGCGAGCAGTTGCAGCTGAGCGCTGGCAGGTCTGTCTGTATCGAGGGTGCAGTACAGCAGCTGCGTTGGAGCGCAGCAGTGGCCAGTGTGCTTGCCCTTGCTCACCCTGTGCATTAGCATTGGCACCGCTTGCTCCGCTGCCGCTCAGTTCACTCGTGACCAGGTCGCTGTTTGGATTAGGCGCCGTTGTCGTCGTCGCCACACTGTCCGCCTGCGTCTCTGCCGAAGCACTCTGCCCGGCTGTCGTAGTCGTCGTCACAGGCACAGCAGTCATTATCGTCGTCGTGGTCGCGACTGCACCGGTCGTCGTTGTCGTTGGTGCCGGCGAGGTGCTAGCTGCAAGGGATATGCCGACTGTCGTCGACGTCGTCGTATCGAGCAGTGCCGCTGCGACGGCCCACCAGGTGAGCTGCCAGCCTTTCATTTGTATCGTGCTGTCCGTAGCAAAGTCGATGTTCAGCTGGTTCGTGTCAGAATAGTAGGCGGCCGGTGCTGAGAACGCACCCTTGAGCGTCTGCAGTAGTCGTCCTGTCACACCATCTGTGAGCTGCCAGAGAAAACAAGGCCCAAGTGCAGTGCAAGAGAGTGGATCCTATCTCAGCTCTCTATCTCTCTCTTTCTCATCCTCTCTCTCTCTCCCTCTCCCTCTCCCTATTGCCTTCCCCTCTCCCTTTCTCTCTCTCTCCTCTGTCTGTCTGTCTGTCTGTCTGTCTGTCTGTCTGTCTGTCTGTCTGTCTGTCTGTCTGTCTGTCTGTCTGTCTGTCTGTCTGTCTGTCTGTCTGTCTGTCTGTCTCTCTCTCTCTCTCTCTCTCTCTCTCTCTGTCTGTCTCTCTTTTTACTCTCTCTCTCTTTCTCTCTCTCCTCTATGTCTGTCTCTCTCTCTCTCTCTCTGTCTCTCTTTTACTCTCTTTCTCTCTCTCTCTTTCTCTCTGTCTCTCTCCGTGTCTAAATTGTCTCAGTTTCATGGTCTGTCCTGTTTACTTGTCTTGCTATCACCGTGTCTTTCTTTGTCTGACTCTTTCTCTCTAACTGTATATCAACACTTTCCGGCAAACTGCAGATGGGGTCGTCTAAATCAAATAGTTACGTCACTGCTTGCAAGCACCGGCTGCTGATATGAGCTGGCAAACTAGCGGTGTCACCTATCCTTCCTTTTCGGTGTGAGATCAGCATGTGCAGTGAACCGGCTGATGGGTCTCACGGCAGTACTACCGTCTGTGCAAGCACTCCGATATGTGCATTTCATGAATGTGTCACAGTCGCGATGTGCGATGGTGCTTGCTCGTGTAACCGGGCATGTACCCACCTGCAGCACATCGCAGCATGCTTCTGTCAAGAAGTTGTTGATAAAGACGGCCACGCGTTGCGGTGCTTGCACGGTGATCTTCCACGTGTGGTGATACGAGCTGAGATAGTCGAGCGGGTAGTTCGGACTTTCGATCGTACCGTAGCTGCCAGTCACCAGGATAACGTTGCCGTCGGCTGCAGAAGGTGAGGAACGAGCTGCCTGCTAGGACCACGTGACAGAGGGAGCAGCAGCAGCGGCGCACTCTGCGAGCCCTCCAAGGCACCTACCGGTGGCCGTACTTGCTGTCGCTGCCACCGGATCTATCAGGCCTGCACACGTGGACAGGGTGACGTCATCGATGGCGTACGCCCTCGAGCTGCTGTTGATGCGCTTGGCCTCAAAGGCCAAGCGAAACGGGTCGGCGTACTTGAACATGACGACAGCCTGCATCCAGCTGCCGCCGACAGCCGCTGCCCCTCCACTAGTGGTCCACAGCACAGTCGTGCCAGGGGATGTTGCTGCCGTAGCCGTAGAGCCGGCGGCGCTGGCGGGTAGCAGTCGGATGCTAAGCGAGCCAGGGGCCGGTCCGGTGGCAGCGACGTAGTAGTAGAACGTGAGTGCACTGCAGCCGTCAGCCGAGTAGGCGACCGGCGTGAGCAGTCTGGCCACGTCCGAGCTCTGCAAGACGGCAGTGCAAGGATCATCGTCCAGTTCAGAAAGCCGATCAAACCTTCCGGGGATACGGATTAGTGCTACTCGGCCGTGATTCATCCCGAAAGTCACCCACTAACCACCCCCTCTCTCCTGTTTGCCGACCTCTTGCCCAGGCTGCACGGGTCAGGTGTGGTCGCGCTTCTGCCTGATGCTGGCTCACAGTCTCCTGCCGGCCGCTGTCGTGCAGACCGACCTGCAAACCTACCGCATTGATCCGTGAGTCGGCGTACACGTAGGAGCCTAGGCCGGTAGTGTGATCGGCAGCTGCTGGCCCGATGGCTGACGGTGTCCTGCGCATCCAGCCGAAGTCCAGCGACGTGTCGCTATAGAGACTACACCAGCCAACGTCGAAGCTGCAGCTTAGCTGGCCGAAGGCTGTCAATAAGAAACCCACAAGTGTTTATATGAGTGAACACATTGCCACGGATGGTGCTAAGAGTCTGCCTGTCTGTCTGTCTGTCTGCAATGCGCCACCCGGGTCACCCACCCAGCTGTACGCACTCTCATGCTTGCGATTGTTTGCACATTTGTGCTGGCTGCATTAAACAAATGAGTAAGTATAGTTCATTCATGTAGTGCCCCGAAAGAACTGAATCTATATCCAGGCGCTGCGAATTTGCTGCAGGGCTCGAGTCCTTGGTGTCGGTCGCCTAAGGCAAGCACCTTGACCTCGGTCGTTAAAAGCGAGCACCTTAACCCCTGGGCCAAACTAAAGCGTGCGCAAAATGCCTGCACGCGCAAGCTTAAGCACGTGTAAGCGTCCTCTTGTTAGAGCGTGCCTCCCGGGAGATGCGCAGAAAGTTTTTTCGCTCGCGTGCTTCCTTGGCCGACTCGAGAAGGGTTGGCCGCCGCGGCTGCCCGTGCTCACATGCCAGCGCCGTCGACGATGCGGCGGTTGAAGGCGGAGCGATCGTTGTCTGCTTGACGGCCCACCACTGTAGCCTGAATCCGGTCAGTGATATGTCGGCATCGGAGGAGAAGCTGACGATGACCGTCGATCCGGACGAATAGTACGTCTGCGGCTCGCCGTTGAGCATGCCGGAAGCACGCAGCAGCACTGACCTGCCGCCCACCGCCGCGTATGGGTCGAGCACCTGCGCGGCGTCACGAAAATGCACCGGGTTCGGCGCTGCTGCCTGGTCGCAGCGCAGGCAGGCTGCTGTGATGGGCGTAGCTTTATCCCCCCAATCCAGCAGCCTGTCACCTGTCATTCTTCCACCACTGCCACCCCTACCACCAAGTGATGCAGCCCTCTGCTGTTGTAATAGGTGACCGATCAGGTGATCATTTCTGGGCCGAGGCACAGGGTGCTGGTACTTTGCCCTTACCCCTCCCGTTGCAAGCACTGCTCTGCAGCACCACTTGTCGTTGGCTGGCTCAGCAGTGTAAGGTGTGGTCGAGCGGCCTTACCTGGAGTATGTCGCAGCAGGCCTCCGTATCCAGTATGGTTATCATCAGTCCCACGTGGCTGTTGCTGGCTGCCGTTATGATCCACGTCTGTGAGTAGCTGTCAGGATAATCGTTGGGGAAGTTGGCCGACTGCACTATCCCGTAGCTTCCTGTCATATACACCGTCTCGTTTATGGCTGCAACGGCAGGCGATGCGCTTTGCGTTAGTCTGCAGAGCCATGAAGTTGTTGGTCAGGCTTGAAGGCTTTCGAGCCTAGCAAAGATTTTAGGCTCGCATGACCTGTGCAATGTAAAGTAATGTAATGTGTTTCCTTCTGTCTGTAATTCTGCAAAGCCACAAGGACTAAGTGGGTGTTGCAAAGGAAAGTTCTCTATAGCACACTCAAAGCCTGTGCGGCTTTCGACACCCACATGGTAGCCAACACACTTCATATCATGCAACAAAGAGATATGAGAAGCATAGCTGAGTTCAGGAGGAGGCAGTCGAGGAAGTGAGCAGTGTGGAAGCTGCAGCTCAGGACGGCTGGAAAGGATGTGCCTCAGTCGGCAGCAGGAGAGTAGAGGTCGTTGCATAAGAAAACGAGCCCGAGGACACTCGACTTCATGCTGCTCGGATCGTGCTCGCAGCACTGCCTCTGCCTGAAGACGCTAGTCTGTCGGCTGCAAGCAGGCTCGAGGCATGCCCGTGGCCTGCTCGGTGACCACTGCAACTGGCAGCGGCTGACGTTCGCCAGGTGGCTAGCAGTTGCTCGAGGGACCGCAGGCAGGAGCAGGCTCACGTGAGCAAGAGCTTACGCCGTAAACGGATCCCAGTGAGCCCTCCACCTTGGGTCGGTGAGGCCTGCTGGAGAGCTGATTCGTAATTATTAACGGCTGCTTTTGGCTTTTCCTGTGTTTGCCTTTTGTAAATGCCTGGTGCTGATGTCTTTTCCATGTTGCAGAGTGTGTTTTCGTTGGCTATATAACTTTGCGAACGCATCTATGCTCGCTATTTGACATGTAAATGCTTTGACAAATATTTATGCCACACTTAATAATAATAATTTAATAATAATCAGTCGTTTGCATTGGACCCTAAGAAAACCAGCTCATAAGGTAGGTGCTTAACAACTTGCTGCCAGAGAAGAGATAATCTAGGGCTAATCACATGTATAATGCTGTCAAATATCGTGCTTAGACAAGCATGTAAAAGCACACAAGTATCGTGCTTAGACCAGCTTGCACAAGTTTGCAAGACGACACTCATGACCCACGGGTAGTAGGAGGATGCCTGGTTTGTAACACGCTCCGAATCATGCACACATATGCATTCAAAGCGCACTAGAACCAAAGAGGCAAGCTCACTGGTGTACGTAGAAAGCTGAACAGAACAGATGCATCTATAGCCCTTTAAGTGTGCAAAGTCATTGCCATTGGTGAAGAAGCAGACAGTGATCTTCAGGCTTTTGGTGCCATCGAACTGAAGGCTCGGTTATCAAAAGATTTCAGTTTAGTGCCGGGGGAGCCTCTTGACGACTAGTGTAGTGAGACTGGGCGGTGCGAGAATTCGAGAGCAATGTGGGCGATGAGGTCGGATAAGTAGGCTGCGAATGCAAGCAAGTGAATCTGTCAGACCAAGGATATTGAGGTCGATTCCAAGTTTGATAGGAAACCACTAAAGCTCAAGCACCATGTTGTGCATTGGCAGCAACACCACTGACTAGAGACCAGATGAGCTGCCGAGTTTTGCACCAGTTGCAGACGATTAAGGGCATAAGCCGGGATTCCTGACAAAATAAAGGGAATTGCGGTAACCTGGACGCCATGTCACAAACGTGTGTAACTAGTTCAGCTGTCCTATCCTTTTTGGAGCCATCTCTTGTCTCTTTTTCCCCAATCAGTATATGACTACGTCACTGACAATTAACTCAGTGGGGCATCTCAACAGATCCTAGCTCACTGCCAAACACGTGAATTGTACATGCAAACATGCATGCATACACACACACACACACACACACACACACACACACACACACACACACACACACACACACACATATATATATATGTATATATATCTACAGTGCTGGCCCGAAAAATCAACCCACCTGAGAATTGGCTTATAATCTCTGATAGTTCAGTTTTGTTTAATGGGCTGCAGGCCAACAAAATTTCACCAGACCATATGATTTGAATGAGTTAGCAATATTTATAACAAATCGGACGTCCTAAAAACTAGTTATCTTAGCAGGTGAAAAATATTCGCAGTGACCCTGATTTTGAAGTCACGGGTAATTTCTGGCTATCGACCTAGTCATCATTCTCGACATATATTATTTTCTATTACAGTTGAAGCACTGTGGAGTAAGATTAACTAGATGCATCTAGTATTAGATTCTATAGAAATTCATCTCACTAACCGTATTTGGCATTTTTCAGCAAGCAATCATCGAGAGTTTGAGGCATGCTAATTTGAGCTTTCAAAACCAAGTTTGATATGGTTCTAAGCTATACTACAATTCGATGACGAGGTGGAAATGAGAAAATCGAACAGCATTTTCTGGTTAGCGAGAAATTAAGGATTCGTTAAAATTGGGTCCTTGGTTTTAACTGTCTCAGTTTGCTAAATGCATGCACTAAATTAAACTACCGTATAATAATTTCAGGAAACATTACCCATGCGTGTCATATTTATTTTGGCATGGCATGTGTTTGCCACGACTTTCTAAAGCAGTGTCGTAGTACTCTACGGCTCGTTTTTCATTAGGAAATGTAGTGAGCTGATTTCTTGCTCTAACTCTACTACCGATTTCTTGCATATTGTCAAAGCAGATCTGGCCTGTGTATGTCCATGCACAAAACCAGTCTTAAAACTTGAGCATTCCCCAAACTAGTACCAACACAGATGTTAAGATGTATTTTTTTAGAGATTTATATTCGGCACATTCAAACAATCTTACTTCACAGCCTGTCTTCTGATTGTGCTGGCATAAACTATCCTTCGAAAAATCACAACTGTTTCTGCACCCACGTGAAACCACCAAACAAGTTAATTTTGGACTTTTTTCGCACCTAGTAGTCCAACCGAGGTGGTAGCGTGCACGATCTGGTGCATTTACTGCTTCTTCATATTAATCTTATCCTTTGATATTTTCTTTGCCGTGATTTTGTAAAACTCAGCAAAGTTTCAGATTTGTGTTTATTCCAATGGTGCGTGGATTTTTGGGCCAGCACTGCATATATATATATATATATATATATATATATATATATATATATATATATATATATATATATATATATATATATATAGATATATATACATATAGAGAGAGAGAGAGAGAGAGAGAGAGAGAGATGTAGGCTTTTGATTCAGTAAAATGGCTGGCATTTCTGATGGCACTCTGCCGACAGTTGCTTTGCTACCCATTCAGCTGAACTGCAATTAGTGGCTGAGAGTGGCTTCGGAGGTCAACTCACTGCACGGCAGGCTCTAGCTGCAGACGTCCACAATAGCTTATCGCTTATCTAGAATTAGGAAATGTAACATAGGTCTGCTTATGGTACAGCTGCTTGCCCTCGCTACGTTTGTGTATCACAATTACACGGTACCGAAGGAGGTAACCTACTCTCTCCGTGAGACTGAGTGGAAGTGTGGTCTTTGGGTGCTTGCTGCCACGGCCCTGATTTACAGCTAGCACGACATTTGAGCGCCTAGCTCCGACTCAAGGTTTCGCCTGTCCATCGCGAGGCTCGGGACTCACACGTGCTCGTGGCCCCTCCTGCTAGGGGCACATCAACGACCAAGCTGCAGGCGACGGTCGACATGCGGACATCATCCAGAGCAAATAATGTCCATGGTGAGGACGCTGCTTTGGCTGTGAAGGCCACCTAGAAAAAAAGACAAAACAACCTGCCTGGTCATATGTGCTGCCTACCATTAGGCAAAGCAGCATCAAATACCAAGGAAGAGCGAGCTACATGTAGCTCGTTTTATCACACAGTAGAAAAAGTCGGTTATTTCAAAATGTGGAATGATCGAAGGCGGCCTGCTGTATGACTGGATGCCGATAGAAAATCTACCTCGACTCTCCCACCACCTCTGAATTTAGTGCTCTGCCGAGTGAGCTATCGTTTATAAGGCAGTCGTTTGTAAGTGCAAGGCTTAAAACCATGGCTGCACCTCGGGCATTCATTTCCACTTGCATGCTTGAGCCGAATCTCGGTGTGCTATGGAAATGCATGTCTCTTGTTTTATTATTGCAATTGGGTGCCGAGCTTTAACCATCACGTCCGGTGCTGTAGGCAACCAGCAACCATATTTTCTGCTCGACTTGCACAGATTGAGGCAGGTGAGCTGTTACTACTAGCTACCACCTAGTGGTTACTCCTAAATGTCGCCTGCAGAGTTGTCGATGCCCCCTGAATGGCTAAATTCATGCATGGGTGGCCTTTAGTGACGTATGCCAGTGGAGCTGTATTATCTCAGTTCGATATCAGGTGCAAAATGCAGCCCGATATTCTAGTCCTCCAGTTTACTCTACATACTCCCTAGAGCTGACATAGCTGTCAACTGTCAGAATCATAGAAGAGCCTGCTATTCAACCTTCTTTTACCGGTCTGGGGTGCTCTCACTTAAGTCTTTTAGCTGGGGATCAATTGCCGAAATTAAAGATTAATGCAAACAGGTGAACCTTGCAGTTGGCTAAGCAGCCAATCAAAGGAGTGCCAGAGGAGCATGTCGATTGGCAAGCCTTGCTGCAGAACCCCATGGGGGTGGGACCGGGATCGGCCGTCCTTTCTTTCGCCTGCCATGGTGACATCTGCAGCTATCTGAATGTATTGTTGATCTTGTATACCTACCTATTCGATTTGCTAGTCCTTCGGCAAGAATCTTTGATGACCCGTGCTCTTATCCTGCATACGATTTGGCGCTTGATGGCAGGTCGTGTTTACATACTTCAAATGGAGTTTCCTGGCTTCACCTACTACACATTGCCAATATGTATTACCAAGTACAGTTCACCTAGGCAGTTGTGACACTCTTGTTACATTCGCGACTTAGGCAGGTGACTTTGACTTTAGTTTTTTGGTTTTGTTTGGTTTGGTTTAGTTTTTTTTAGATTTTGGTTTTACGAAGCTGGTCTGCAATAAACTTGATTGACTGACCATGTATTGACTCCTTGCTATCATTTTCGAATGCACAATGGCATTGAATAGACACGAGGCAAAATGCACAGTCGCCGGCCAAGGGGTTCATAATTGGTTACTGTGTTAGGCCAGAAGAACCTACCGTGAATGGACCGATTGCTTTAAATAGAGTCACCACTTTGGTCCAGGCTGAGATATTCTGGCTGCTTGTCACCCACAGATACCTGGAAGAACCTGTCGACGAGTCCATCAGACTCGCTGTTAGCGATCCCACGTCTGTTCCAGCTGCATATATCCAGAACTCGAGGCGATTGCAGCCCCCTGGATTGTAAACGTTCGTGCTTGTGAGAGTAGCAACGCCCGAACTCTGCAATCGCACGAACAATGAAAGGTGCCGTCAGCCGATTGGACTGCACTGCCAACGTGTAAAAAGGTGTGGCAGGAGGCGAGCTGTGCATTCGCCGGCCTAAGCGATCCTATGCACAAGCCGGGTGCAGCAGGCGGCAGCACTGGGTAGTGTCTAGCTAGATGCGAATTTATATTGAGAGGGCCGCATAGATGCTGGACAGATGACCATCCTCAACAGGCCTTGCTACCATCGACCAGCTGCGACTGCTGGAGAGCATTTCTGCAGCTGGCACGTGGATCAACAACGGCAGACTCCTCTGCCAAGTCCTATGGCTCCCTGCTTATTAGGTCACACGAATATGGCAGGTTGCCACGGCACCTTTTGCTGCTTCCCAGCTGTGCCAGATCGACCTGTGTCGTGACCTTGAACGCGCAAGTGTTTCTTGTATCAAGCTTTAGAGCCAATGCCCCCTCTGCACCACTCACCTCATCGTTAAGGAAAGTAGACATATATGCTCCCAGAACTGTATCCTGGAATGAGTGGTCTGTAGCTGGGTAGCCTACTGCTTTCACATCCATCACCCTTGTCAGCTTCCATGATCCTAGTCCATTGCTTGAGCTATGGAACTGACATGTTCCCGACTCAAAGTCGCAGAAGAACTGCCCCGAGGGACCTACAAAAAGAGCTTCACATTAGCCTCGAATAATTGGTGCCAGGCACGAGAATTCGTCAACAGTTTAGGAATAATAGCCAAAACGGGCAGTCTTTTCGTCATGCGTCTCGCTTTCTTGCCGATACACGACCGAGGTCGTGGGTTCTAATCCTTCAGTGGGCGATCCTTTATTGCCAACTGTAAGCGGTGGTGATAACCGTTAAGGCTCTTCTGCCACTATACAAAACGAGGCTGTGAAACCAGCTAATTGTTTTTAGCTTCGACTGTCCTGAAGCACTACTTGCTAAACTATTGGCTTATTACAATGCACCGAGGTGTCTCAGCCGGCTGTTGCCGTAGGTTGTTCAGTCGGCTGCTGCCCAATGGTGGCAACTGTAAAAGAATGTACAGGTATCTGGTGAGCCGTGATGGCACACTAGGTAAGGCAGTTGCTTTCACGACCTCGGTCCCGAAGTCGTGGGTTCGATTCCTGCGGTGGCTATTCTGTCGCTATATAAAAAGAGGCTGTTTAATCAGCTAGGATTTATTTTATTTATTTATTTAACCAGGTCTGCAGGCAAGTGGTAAGCTGCTGCCCTATGGTGGCAACTGTGAAAGAATGTACAGGTATCTTTTAACCAGGTGCAGGCAAGCGGTTTATCAGAGGACGCGACCACGACCTTGAGTGGACCAACCGGCCGTTGCCAGACGAATGATGTCATCTAACCTTGCTAAGTAAGTTCCAGTCTGGTTTTAGGGCTAATTACTCCACAGAGTCAGCATTGCTTTGGGTGTATAACAACGTAATTAAGAATGCAGACATGGGTAGAATTTCTCTGCTTGTTTTGCTCGATCTTTCGGTAGCTTTTGATACTATTGATCACCAAGTTCTTCTTGAGCGCCTCTCGTCACCTGGGTATCACGGGCACTACTCTGCAATGATTCAGGTCCTGTCTCTGTGGGAGACTTCAGAGTGTTGATTTTAATTGAAAAAGATCATCCGAGGTACCCCTGAAATATGGGCTACCTCAGGGCTCCGTGCTTTGTCCAGTTTTTTTCACGGTTTATTCTCCCTCTTGCCGATGTGATTGCCAAGCACAATCTAGGCTTTCACTTCTACTCAGATGACACTCAATACTACCTTTGCTTTGATCCCTCCCAGCCCTCTAGCACGTCGAATTCTCTCAACTCCCTTGCTGCATGTATTGATGACATCTACGCTGGGATGGCAGCAAATTTTCTTGAATTGAATGATAAAACCAACTTACTAGTTATGGGAAAACCAAGTGTGATCCATAAATTGGAAAAGGCTAATGCTCACAATCGGCTTTGCCAGAAAATCTCCTGTTAAATCTGCACAAAATCTAGGTGCTATGTTCGAAAGTGACCTTTCATTGGACGATCATATCAGCTGCACAGTCAAGTCTGCCTACTTTCAGCTACTTAAGATTGCTAAAATTTGGGCTTGTTTAGACAGTGATGCCGCATCAAAGTTCTGCCGTGCATTTGTGACATCCTGTCTTGACTTCTGTAACTCACTGCTTGCTGGTTTACCAGCCTGTGCAATCAGGCACTTACAGCTGGTAGAAAACTGTACAGCTAGGCTGGTTCGGTGGATGAAATACAGGTTGTGGTTTTCTTATTGCAGGTGTGGATGATGAAATAACATTTACTGTTGACTGGCAGTACTCCTTACATTTTTTATGGAAGAAAATCGGTCAAGATGGAGCCGTCGTGAGAACTTCCATAGTTTTTGAAAGCACAGTGCTCTGTGGGCTGTATGTCGATACAGTGTGAAGTGGCTGAAGGTGACTTGCTTCGGTTGCTGCCGTTGTTGATCCTTTTTAACCAGGGTATTTTTAGTTTCAGAGGCTAAATTACCTAGCAATTCCGAAGCCTGAGAGCTTTAGAGAGGCTTTCGCCCTTATCGTTAGGGAGTCAAGTTTAACCAGTGCTTCTAGATGTGTCCCGCCATGGCTGCAGACTCGACTGCAAGCCAAAGGTAGGCTGTTCGGCTGACCTCTAAACCCCCGTTGAACTATTTATGGTAGTCTCACTACGAAAAATGGGCTCTTACTGAAAAATAATCCGAATCTTTGTAGTCCCTCTTAACTGATTGTTCCCTTGGTTAAGTCCAGAGGTTAAGGTTCTTGCCTTTGATGACCGAGGTCGAGGCAAACGCATTTGATGGCCGTGGTCGTGGACTCGAGCCCTGGCAGCAAATGGAAAGCGCCTGGATAGACCTCAAATCCTTTGGAGACCGTGCATTTAGTTCGTATGCTTCCAAAGCCTGGAACTCCCTCCCGACTTGTGTCAGAACATCCCCTGACGACCACATTTAAAAAGAACTTTAAAATACACCCATTTAGGACAGCATTTAGTGGGTCCCTGTGATTCGTCCTTCATATGCTTATGCGTCCTGACACTGTGCATGCTGCCTCTAACCAAATTTGCATTCTGACCATGTGCATGCCACCCCTAACCATGTTATTCATGTTTATCAAGCATGATATTACTCACCATTCAATCTCGCTTCTCTTTGCAGCAAATGTGAAGCGCCTAGAAAGAGATTGAGTTCTCTGAGGGCGCTTTATCGAGTGCATTATTATTATTATAGATCAAGTTATCTTTGAGTGTTCTATGTAAGAATTTTATTTTTATTGTTCTAGCCTATCCATTGCATTTCACTTTACAGCAAGTGTAAAGCGCCTAGAGAGAGATTAAGTTCTCTGAGGGTGCTTTATCAAGTGAATTATTATTATTATTATTATTATTTCGGGGGAGTCTCGAGCTGGACACCAAGGAGCATTGTCCAGTATGCATATTTAGCCTCGGTTAGCCCACTATGGAGAAACATGTTGAAGCTGCTCGCCGATTAAGTGCAGGCTGAAGGGACACTATTCCCGCTATAAAAGCGTTGGTATGCTGCCATCCTAGTGACTCTAGTGCTGTAAGCCGCCCTGCAGGCGTCTTTAGTCTATCGGCTTCATTGCTTAGAGTATTAAAACATCGGTTTTCAGTTGTCAGCGACGGCAGCTTAAGTTTTCTCAATGAAGATGCTTTTTTCGAACGCCTGATACTTGATACTGGCCTCTAATATGGTGCACATAGCTTACCTAGCATGGTTGAGATTAGAGGCGTCGTTTTAGGCTGAGCCGTGCTGGTCATTGTTGGTGTTGGTGTATTTGTGGTTGTAAGTCCCAGAGTAGTTGTTGATGTAGTGGTCGTTAATGGCATCAACGTGGCAGATGTATTAGTTGAGTTCGGTAGCAACAGGCCTGTGGCCCAAGTCAAGAGTGCAGGTGGCGATGTGCTGTTTGTTGATGGCATTGCCGTTGTTGCTGTTGACGTTGTCGTCGTTATCACTTCTGGGGTAGTTGTTGCTGGCATTGTTGACGATGTGGCAGTTGTGGATGGCATAGTTGTCATTGTCGTCGTCGCTGCCGTCGTCGTTGTTAGGATTGTTGTTGGTGACATAGTTGACAACATGGGCGTTGTTGATGGCATTGCTGTCATTGTTGTCGTATCTGCCATCGTCGCTGCCATCGTCGTTGTTAGGTTTGTTGTTGGTGACATAGTTGACGACATGGCCGTTGTTGATGGCATTGCTGTCATTGTTGTCGTATCTGCCATCGTCACTGCCATTGTCGTTGTTAGGTTTGTTGTAGGTAACATGGTTGACGGCATGACTGCTTCTGATGGCATTGCCGTAACTATCGTCGTCGCTGTCATCGTCGTTGTTAGGATTGTGGTTGGTGGTATGGTTGATGACGTGACCGTTGTTGCTGGCATTTTCGTCATTGCTGTTGTTGCTGTCGTAGTTGTTAGGATTGTTGTTGGTGGCATGGTTGATGACGTGACTGTTGTTGTTGGCATTGTCGTCATTGTTGTCGTTGCTGCCCTCGTCGTTGCTTGTGTTGCTGTTGGTGGAGTGGTTGATGAAATGGCCGTTGTTGATGACACTTCTGGAATTTTCGTCGTTGCTGCAGTCGTCGTTGCAGTTGAGATCGTTATTGGTAGTGTGGTTGTCACCCCAGAACTTGTAGATGGTAGATAAGAAGCAGTCGAGCTTTGTATTATGATTTTAGCAGTGGTAGTTTGTTCGATTGTTGGCGGATCCTGTGTTGTACTTGTCAGCGGTTGACTTTGATCTAGGGTTATCTCCTCTACAGAAGTGGTTTGTTTGGAGTCCGAGGTCAAAGCGATTGACTCGTCTGTGGATACATTCGGGAGTTCCACAGATGCTACAGATAGAAATAATGTTTGCTGCTATCGGAGCTCTAATGTCAGAAGCAGAGCAGTGCTTGGGCAGCAGCACCCACAACAAACGTTTGATGGGTTGGTCCAACGGTTAAGGTGCTCGCCCCGACTAAGGTCTGGCTGAGGTCGTGGGCTCGAGCCCTGAGGCATATGTGAAGCGCCTGGATAGAGATTTAGTTCTCTTGGGGCGCTATAGAAATGAATTATTATTATAATTATTATTATTGCCACATGTTGTGTCCTTTGCTATGAGGATGCTGCCTTGAGCTTTTATTAGAGAAAAAGAATAAATGCCTAGTGTTTTAGTGCAGAAAGCTGGGATAAAATAAGCCGGTGCTTCTGCAGTTTCTGTCCGGATATGCTGAACTGAGATGCTTGAGAGTTCAGTGATACTTACTTTGTGCGGTGGTAAGTAAGCATGCGGTACAGTCTTGAACTGATATGTCGTCGATGGCATAGTCGCCGAGGGGACCAGCACCAGCCTCACCATAGAACAAAAGCTAAAGCGGACGGCACAATGCGCTCAGTTAAATATTTGCTTCAGCCCAACAGACAGGTTTGTTTGAGGCGAGAGCTTTGTCTTGTGAGCATGCATACCTCGACTCTTAAGTTCTTTCTCGATTGTAGTCACTAACCAGATGTACCTTGTCAATCGTATTAATATTTGTAATAATACTAAAACTTGTATATAGCATTCTAACGGGAAAAGTTTTAAGCACTCTGATATGTTGGGAGGAAATCACGTCAATTGGTTAGTTCTAAAAATTGGTTTTCCTATAACATGAAGAAATTTCAGGACACGAAACCATACTAAGGGACAATTCTTTGGACTGAGCTAAAACTGTGAGGGACATGTGGTTTTAAGCTTGTTTCTAATTTTCATCAAGTCTAGAGATGAAGTGATGTCTGTCGGTAGTGTATTGCAGGTGCAGGCTTTTGAAGCGCATGGACTGAATGCACATCTCCGGGGGATTTGAGGTTCCTCGGAGGCACAACCAAGCGACCAGAGTCAGAGGAGCCGGTGGTGCAACTCTGATCAGCACATATTTCAGATATGCAGGCTGTAGCAAGAAAATACAGTAACCTGGACGAGTATTGAAATCAATGAAGTCACTCATTGAGGAGCCGGTGCAGATTGATTAGAGTTGGGGTAATGTGGCAGTTGACCCTTTCCCCGAGAGACAAACCTATTTGCAAAGTTGTGTGCCAACTATGAGTTTCTTAGCACAGTCCGTTATATACTGGCCTGTATTCTCAGTCTTTGCTTGTCTTTAACGTGTATATATATATGTGTGTGTGTGTGTGCGTGTGTGTGTGTGTGTGTGTGTGTGTGTGTGTGTGTGTGTGTGTATGTAATATATATATATATATCTCTCTCTCTCTCTCTCTCTCTCTCTCTCTCTCTCTCTCTCTCTCTCTCTCTCTCTCTCTCTCTCTCTCTCTCTCTCTCTCTCTCTCTGTGTGTGTGTGTGTGTGTGTGTGTGTGTGTGTGTGTGTGTGTGTCTCTCTGTTGTGTGTCTCTGTTGTGAGTCTCTGTGTGTGTCTCTCTGTGTGTCTCTCTGTATCTGTGCGTGTCTGGAAGTATGTGTCTGTGTGCATGTGTCTCTGTGTGTGCATGTGTCTGTGTGTGTATGTGTTTGTGTGTGTCTGTGTAGGCACTGCATAGATATCGCCTGAACCTGTGTCCCAGCCCAGGGATAAGGGGCTAGCTCTTCACGACGCTCGTGGATTTGAGTTCTGCATAGGCGCCGACTGCAAGCAATGCAGTGCTTGAGGCTTGCACGTCATAGGCTTGCGTTGCCAAGGTGTTTTTGAGAGGATGGCTACACCTTTTTTTCTTTGCTTGAAAGGCCTAAAAATGGCCGCTGGTGCGGTTGTCCATCGTCAAGCAGCTTCGGGGTCTCCGGACTGGGGTGCCTATTTATTTTTTAGACTGATTAAAGACGTTTTCCGGCTGGCATACCTTCAGTGAACAGGCTCCTTTATTCGTTTCCTGGCCCTGGGGGAGGGGGGAAGGGATGCTAAAAAAACTGAGGGCTTAGCTCGGGAGGTAAGCTGGGGGCACTCTTTAAATATTGCAACTTTGCAACTTTGTCTCCGGAGAAGGGGCTTTAGCATTTCATGAGCCCTCCGGCTACAGAACATTAACCAGTGCATTTTTTTCAGCGAGCAGCAAGAGCCTCTCATTCCTTGACAACCGACTTGTATTGAAATGCTATCGATGTTGCTATCTATGATCATAACGATATCCTCTCCTTAGAACAGTTAAAATAATTGAAATTGTCCTCAGACTTTGTGGCAGCCAACCAATAATTGGCTTTAAGTAAATTAAATGTAGTTGGAAGGAATCACTTCTGCTCTTGGTTTGATGAGCTGTGCAGACTGCAAAATAGGCCGTGTGAAGTCAAAGTGCCAGTTACTTCCTATTACTCGCGCTCACGGTCAACGTTTGCCCACTGAAAAATAGCTAGCTAAAGGCTCTGTTCTAGCTTCGAAGAAGACTCTGTGTGAAGACTGAACGCCAGCTTGGTGAAGCTGGTCAGATTTGG
This sequence comes from Cristatella mucedo, assembly GCA_009760855.2. Taxonomy (NCBI): domain Eukaryota; kingdom Metazoa; phylum Bryozoa; class Phylactolaemata; family Cristatellidae; genus Cristatella; species Cristatella mucedo. Next base: position 499,583 of record WPIO01000159.1, read on the forward strand.
AATGTGTTAGAATACGTCTTTACCTTGAACTGGCTGCTAGACGGCCACAAGGTGAGATTTGTCTGCCTCCAGCGATTCAGCGAGTCTCCGGTGTCTGTGGCCCAAAGTGACTGGTCGAAACCTTCCTGAGTGACTGTCAGAGAACCCAGCTGGGTGCCATAACCGTGCCACCAGAAACTGAGATCAATGCAGCCACACGTTGAGCTAAACTCTGGCGTGCTAAGGATAGCAACTTCAAATTGTACCTAAAACAAAGCATCAAATCATTTTCAAAAATCGAAGAGTCTTGTTGAAACTTTAGCCATGCATTTCCGAAGTTTACGAATTAGCAATCTTCATACTATTGTTTAAAATGGACTGTTCATCCTAATTCAATGTACCTCCGGCTGTCACTCCGAAAAGAGTAAGTGAGAGTTACGCAGGAGATTCCCAACAGTGAACTCAAAGCCAAGCTGGCTTTCGCTGTGCATAAGGTAGCCAGCAGACTTCATATTCTGCCATATTAATTGGCTAATTATTTTCTTAGTTACACAATAGGAATGGTAATAGCGTCTATCCTCTTAAGACAGCTCCAGCTTATTTCGTTTAGTGAAGCATATACATTTTAAGTCGCCAGTACCAATTGCAGCATGCTAGCCTGTGCTTGTTGTTGCAACGAGAGTTACTATACATCCTTTCATGGAAATAAAATACTTTTGAATTATTTTTTTACTTCTCGCCTGCAGCACATATAGTAAGTTGGACCTGATATCATTAGTCAATTTGATGCATTAGATTTTCTAATCGAAACTCAAATTTATTTGCTTACATTGTAATGTTTTTCAGTGCACTTACTAGCTAAAAGTAGCGTTTATATAATAATGATTTGTCAACTTCGATCACTTTACTTTAAAAACATAAAGGATGTTCCCGGCTGGCTCCCGGCAACTAGCTTACTTTATCTCTCGATATGTGGTCGCAACTTGATACCATTAACTCAGCCTACGAACACTTTATGTTGTAGGGATCTGCACATTCCTCTATTTCCTCTTCAATTAGCCCGTATGCATGTTTGCTCACAGCAGTAAGGCTACGCAAGAAAAAGCCCAAGATTCGGGCTCGCTGTGCTGTTGTATTGTATTGAATTGTATTGTATTGTATCTCCGTCTGTAACTCCACAAATTCATAAAGACCATACCATATGGGTGTTACGCAGGAGAGTTTTGTATAGCGCACTCACAGCCTAAGCGGCTTTCGGTACGCATTCGGTAGCCAACAGAACAGGTAAGCTGGACCGCGACTGGTCAGCATTAACTTCAACCGGTATTTTGAACGTGCATTAGACGTGGCTCATTGCGAATATTTAACAACTTTATTAAAAAGAAAAAGTCTTGAAAAAGCTCATTGATCATTTGACTCTCGTTTAAGCGAGTCACGAGCTGCATGAATGGGATGCATTGAAATCCTCATTGTCGCTTGGCCTCATAGTCATTGACCATGACATTGCTTTCAGTGGTAACTACATTGCCCCGGTTATACGTACAAGGTATGCGAGGGCTAAGCTAGTTTTCGTTATCGGTATTGCGAGCACTCAGCACACGCTGAAATTATAGCATTTAAGCTCCTGTATTCAATTGTATCCGGTAACGATCTCTTGGTAAGCTAATTTGAAGGCAGCTACAGGGGTTATATTATTCATTTGCGTTTATGAATAAAAAAAACTGTGGTCTCGTAGCACCATCACTGACGTTGTTCTAGTTTTCAAATGACATACCTTGGTTTGTGACTCACGCGGTAATAAAACACTGTTCACTTTAGTCGCTTAGCTGTCAAATACGGGTCGACAACAGCCACATTTACTCGGGCAGGCCTAGCCTTGTCCTTCCTGAAAATCCTCGTTCCTTTTTCTTCTTCATACTTTGTCCACGGTTCTTACTACCTAGGCATGTCTCTGCTCATGTCTCTGCTCGTCCTTCTCTTCCCCAGTGCTTAGTCGCCTGTGCATATTGGCTTTGCTCTGCCTTCTCCTTGGGTCTCCCTACCATGCTAATCCCACTATTTTTAGCTAAGAATTTCATCATTAATCGCACTCTATCGACTCATAGGTGAACGTTAACATGAATGCCTAAAGAACACCCAGGAGCGATTTACATGCAGCTCGGTCATGGCTCATGAATTGCTTTATTCGCTGGAGGTCGGTATTGCCTATCATATATTTTGACCCACAGACTTAGCCTTCTCTGTTTCGCCTCATCAGTGTTCAAAAAAATCGAGCTAGGATCGCCTACCCTATTTGACACGTCGATCATCATGTAGTGGCCAGAGGCGTTCTTGAAAGTGCGATCGACTGAGGGCCCCGTGTTTGCCGAGCTCTGCGGTCCGGCGGCCAGCGTCCAAGCGAAGTTGTCGGTGCTCTGCCAGTAGCTCGTCGTTCCGCAATTAGAAGACTCGAATGTGCACACGTACGGCAGACTGTCTGCAAACGGAAGCCGAGCATTCGGCGCTCAGCTGCTTCACCCGCAGCTCACCGATCACCGACGCTCCACCAAGCGGATGCATTCGGAAAGTACATCGGCACCACTGGCGACTCTTTCTGCCAATGCACTCGCCTGCACTGTTTGGTTGTTGGCCGGACGACAGCTGAGAGTCACCGCTCCTCGATACCGAGATATCATCCAAGCCAATGTCACCGAAACTTCCGATCCCACGTATACCTTCCCACACAAGCTGCAACGGCCAATCAGCTATTATAAAGCAACGCTGACACACTAATCGGCCTGACAACGGCAGTTTCTACCGACTACTAGCGATTTCACAGCTGGGATCGTGAGCAATAGGATATGTCGCAGTTTCTTGCTTAGATCTCATAAAAGGCATCTGTAGTAATCGTTAGTCAGTTTGGGTCCCACGAATAACTGACAAGCACTGCAATAAAACTGTCACTTCCACAACCAAAGGATGTAGGGAGGCCGAATACCCAGGGCAATCGGAGGCCATAGCACGAGAACGCTCATGTACGAAGGCATGAAATTTAGTGGGTAAGCGTGAAGCTATCTTTTCTATAAGGAGGAATTGAAACCTCTGTTGCGAGGGGATTTTTTGTGGAAATCGTACTTGCAGCGAAGTTCAAATATGTCGGGAGGCCTGCTGGCCCGGGCCATTAGAGGCCATAGCATGAGAAAGCGAAAGCATAATCGCAGGTAATTCGGCGGGTAAACTTCGAATAATATTCTCTATGACTTTGACTCAAAACCGCAGCTTTGCGAAGTATTATATATATATATATATATATGTGTGTGTGTATTCGTGTACTTATATATATATATATATATATATATATAAGTACATATTATGATATAAATCTATATATACTTTATTTGTATAGCGCCCTAGGAGAAATTAATCTGTATTCAGGCACTTCACATGACGCGGGTCTAGAGCCTACGACCTTGACCATCAAATACATTCACCTTGGCCTTGGTCGGGGACCAAGACCACGAGCAACTAAAGCGAGCACCTAAACCTGTGGGCCAAAATAGCGAAGCATTTTATGGAAATGGCAGCTGCATCGTCATTCGAATTTGGGAAAAGGCTGGCCGGGGTCACTGAAGGCCATAGCACAAAAACGGGAAAGCAAACCTGCATGAAATTTGGTGGGTACACCCGAAAATCATTCTGTATAATTTTGAATCAAAACCGCGTTTTTCTGACGCTTTTTGCTGAAGTAGCAGCTGTATGGTAGTGTATCAAAGTTATTTGTGAGACCCTTCAGTTTCCTGCCACCGACTATCCAGTCTCCGTCCATTGGCGAGCCTGCTCCTGGGTTCAGGAATGAATGTCGCGAAGACTTACAGGGGAGTTATGAGTGATATCAATTGTTGCTTTACCACTGTCTGCACACTCGCCGGCTCAAGCGTGGCTTTCCCGATGGTCGTACTTTGATGCCATAGCATCGCTACTATGTGTTCACTCGTTTCACTGGCAATGTTTTCTGCGTTCGGTTCGAACGCCTATTTCCAGAGCCTCTACGCGAGTTCGTGGCTGTATCGCCAAAGGCATCCCGTGCACTAAGCTAAGTAGCAAAGATCGCCTAAATTGGGCCGTCCGCTTACGATGGACTCGTCCGCCAGATTGATGTCATCCAACGAAACCTCGACCCAACTGTTGTCGACTTTGCTGCCGTTCGCTTCCGGTTTGTAGTACCACACCAGGCTCTCGTAGCCGTCGCTCGCCTTCCTGGCGAGTAGGGCAAGAATGCCGACGTCAGCGCCCCAGGCGCTGTACCAGAAGTTAACATGATAGCTTCCTGGCTGAAGGAGTGGCGTCTCTAATCGGCACCTGTCGTTCGGTACCTACAACGAGCGTCGTAATTGCACTTTTCTCACGAGTTTTCCCGGCGACCGGCAATCCTTCTCTGGGCGAGCGTACGTGAGCACATAGCATACCTAGGCTCCCGAGTACCTGAGTGTCGTCGCTTTGCCTAGCGAGCTCGCTTGGGGATATCGAGAGGTCGAGACCCGCTATTTAAGATGCAGGCTCTATCAGTTAAAAACTGTAGACACTCTACCAACTAGGTCGCACGCGTAAAGCTCGGTTGCAATACGGGAAAAGTTAAAGCTCGTTCGCTGTACAATCGTCGTCGGGTCGCGCTCCTACACCGCTCGACTCTCGGTTGAAAATACGAAAACGAGCACCTTCGGCTTGCGAATCGTAAGGCTTCGCGCGGCGACGCTGGCGCTTGCGACGACCGGTCCGCTAAAGGCCACAGCGTAAGCCAACAAAAATAGAAAATATAAATAATAGAAACGCCGACGGCGGCTGCAGCGGCGGGCCCCGTAAGGCGGTTGCTTTCGCGACCTCGGTCCCGAGGTCGTGGGTTCGATTCCTGCGGTGTGCGATCCTGTATCACCGCTGCAAGCGGTGGTGATAGCCGTCAAGGCTCTTCTGTCGCTATGCAAAAAGAGGTTGTTTAAGCAGCTAAGATTATTGACTGACCTGAGGCACCGACGACTCGAGGTACACGTAGTAGCCGTTGCTTGTCGTGTGGTCCTCGCTTGGACCGGTGCCAAAGGTGGGAGTCTTTCCTTTGTAGCGCATCCAGTTGAAGTCGGCGGCTGGGTCGTTTACGAACAGACACAGATCCGCATCGAAGTTGCAGTCAACTGACAGTAGAGAGAGAGCGCGAGCGGAAACGCACTGTCAGCGGGCGCCGACGACGGAAGGTAACGGCGGCACCCCGCGCAGGCGGCGGCGGCGGCGTCTCTCCGGCAGCAGATCGACCGCCGCCGCCGCCGCCCTGCGCGGCAGCCGTCGGAACGGCGGCTAGCTTAAGCTGTGCGCTGCGCCGGCGGCTTACCCTCGTTAACCGCCGCGCCCAGAGAGGGCCAGACCGCCGCGGTCAACTGAGCTCCGACCAGTGAACCTAAACGGCGCCGGAGACCGAGGATTAATTGCCGAGGATTGTTTGCCCCGCTCGGCAGGTGCCTAAACGGCGGGGCCGAGCGGGGCAATTAATCGGCCGCCGCCGCAGCAGCCTGGGGCACGCGGCAGCTGCGGCTGAGCCGCTGCGAGCGGGAGAGAAAGCGGCAGCTCTATAATAATAATAATAATGCATCTGATAGAGTGCCCTCGCAGAACTCAATCTCTTTCCGGCCGGGCGCTTTACGACTACTGCAAACGTCTTCGCGCTCCCCTCTCCTACCCGACAGAAGAGCAACGACGAGCGGAAGCGCGAGGTAGCGCTCCATCGCCAGCCTCGTCTGCTCTCGCGTCCCCGACCTTCGGCGGCGCTCTGCGACAGTTCGGCCGGCCCGCTTTCCTGGCTTCGGGTGGGTCCGCACCAGTAGACGGCCGTTCGCGGCCGTTCGGCGTCACGAGGGTGGCGGCAAATGTGTCAGCGGCGTGGCGGCGCGCGGACACGTTGTGTTTATCTTCGGCCGAGCACCATGGCGACAGGAAGGGTGGTCTCGGAGACAATGGTGGATCCTCCGCATCCAGCGGCCCTCGCAGACCACAAAATGCCGGCGCCCTGGAGAAGAAGGGGCCACAATCGATGATGCCATTCAAGGCGATGCATAATGCAAAAGGTGGGTCGCCGAGGATGTGTCGGTAGAAAAGAACCGCGACCGCCACAACCGCCGCTCACGGAACCGCCGCCTGGCGTCGGCAGACGATTGGTTGTGCGCGCTCTCGCAATCGGCCATCTTCGCGCCCGACCCTCGACTGCTGACTGACAACGCAAGAGGTGAAACTAAGCTAAAGATTCTTGCGTAAATTCTTTAAATTTCAATGCGCGCTAAAAGCGATACATTTTCGTGCGCAAACTTTACGGAGGGGTCCTCTGTTGGTGAGGGGAGACATAGGTCTCGGACTGGCCTCCAGACAGGCGAAAGTCTGGCCTACGCAAATAAAAGCAAAGCTGCCCTCGTTTAGCACCCTTTAAGACAACAATAATTATAATGATAATAATAATAATTACGCTGACCTGCAAGGACCACCACGGCTTGGCTCCTTCGTACCTAGCAGAACTGCTGCATCAGTTTTAGCCTCTTCGCGCCCTCAGGTTCATGTGTGGACAATAAATTAGCTGTTCCATTCCTCCGCTTAAAGACCGTTGGCGACAGAAGCTTTAGCTCTGCAGGTCCTAGGCTGCAGAACTCACTTCCACGATTCTTACGCAACGATAACTACTCTCCTACGGCCGACTATGGCTCATCCTTTTCAGCGGTCCTGAGCTGCTACTTCCATGCTACTCACTACCTCAACTGCTCTCCTGTCTCTGCTATGCTTCCCACTTTCTCTTTGTTGTGTGAGATGGACTCTGTTGGCTACCGCATGCATACCGAAAGCCGCTTAGGCTGTGAATGCGCTATACAGAACTTTCCTGCGTAGCACCCACATGGTCTTTGTGCCTTTGTGAAGTTACAGACTGATACACATTAAATTACATAATAGCGATAATAATAACAAAGCAATTCTGAGGAGATTCGTTCACAAAAAAGCGTCTTGAATAGCTGTCTGTATATTATAACGTACGAAGTGGCCAAGAAAAGGTTAAAGGTTGAGCCGAACCGGTTCCGCCACCGTTGGGTCGGCGGACCGGGACTCAGGACGGGGACTGGATGACGGGGCCTTAGCTGCCCTCTGCGAGGGTGGCTCGGACGGATGCGCGTCGGTGTCGCCGCCAGAGTGGCCCTCCCCCACCCCGTTGCTCCCCGGGCGACCTCCGCGAAGCGGAATCCGGACCCTCGATGCCGTCGGGCGTCCAGTGAGGAGAGGGAGGCTTTGGCGGCTGCGTGCCATCGACTGGAAGCATCGAGCCGTCCCTACGAACAGGGAACCGCCATTTTCTTTTTTTACCGAGCTACCACAGGCTCGGAGCTGCGAGCGCTCCGAGCCGGTTCATGTGGCGGGGCCATCGAAACTGCTGTTTATATATTTTTGAAAGCGGGTTCTGGCCCGAGTAGAGCGGCCAAGCGGGGAAGTGAGTCTTCCTTTTTGACCTCTCTAACGGCGACCTTCGAGCGACACACCTCAAGCCCCTCAAAACTCGGGTGGAACGAAATGGAGCGGGGGGGGTGCCGTATTCGTTTGGGACGCTTCTAAATCGAACGCTTCTTCGGCGCTCTCGGGCGCGGAAATTTGGGCTCTGCCAATGTAGGAAATGGCAGTTTGTCCAGGTCGGGAGCCCCAAGCGTCCTCCGTACGGACGGCGCGAGGTACCAATATTTACCAATCTCGTGTAAGAGTGAAAGTCAAGAAAATACTTAATAATTTGTCCAAAAATCGAATATTTGGTTACTGTACCTGTAAAAAGAAAGATGTATTAGAAATGAGCCCGGAAGTTCTGACGACTTCAGCGTAAAAGAAAAAGTCATTATGCAAACCATGACTAACCCGGATGTAAACTAGAAGCAATGTATCTACAAATAAAAAATGTAACAATCTCAGCCACACATGCGACTTGCATCCCAACTATGGAGAACCTTGGTAGATCGGGGTACCTGCTTAAAGGTTGTTGAAGTGTATGCTTGTGACCTTTAAAGTGCTGCATTCTCAGTGTTGCTTTGCATATTCTAAATTCCATAAATCGGCCATTAATCTGCTTGTCAGAGTGAAATTTGAAGTGTGACTTCGGTTCCACTTGTTTACCTCAGCCCCACAGTTATTGTTGATTTCGGTCAGGTAATTTTTGCTTTACATTCCATCAAACACCCTGGAGCTTTACTTTCTGCAATCACTGACGTGCGTCGGTCGTTCGACTCGCTAGGCTGTAAGGACAAAATAAAATTGCGTTCGATGCTACATTTGCGATGACATCTGGATCGGAACACTCAAAATCAAAATTAAACCCCTGAGAAATGCATGGTTAAGCATCTATTAGGTGAGCAATTGACAAAGGCCACGTTCCATATACCTTTGCTTTGATCCCTACCAGCCTTCGAGCACATCAAATTCTCTAAACTCACTAGCTGCATGCATTGATGACATCCGCACATGGATGGCAGCAAATTTTCTAAAACTTAACGATGATAAAACTAACTTACTAGTTATGGGCAAACCCAGTGTGATCCAGAGATTGGAAAGGCTGACTCTCAAAATTGGCTCTGCCAGCATATCTCCAGTTGAATCAGCTCGAAATCTAGGTGTCATATTCCAAAGCGACCTCTTGTTAGACGACCATATCAGCTCCACAGTTAAATCCACCTATTTTCAGCTTCATAACATTGCTAAAATTCGGGCTTGTTTAGATAAAGATACCACATCCAAGTTGGTCCATGCATTCGTGACATCCCGTCTCGACTTCTGCAACTCACTGCTTACTGGCCTACCAGCATGTGCGATCAGGCGATTGCAGCTGGTGCAAAACTCTGCAGCTAGGCTTGTCTGTCGTGAGCGTCACAGTTGCCACATTACTCCACTTCTCGCCGACCTGCACTGGCTACCAGTGAGGCAACGGATTGACTTCAAGGTTTTGTCCCTCAATTTTAGGTCCTTTCATTCTATGGCTCCAGCCTATCTGTCAGATATACTACCCCATCAGGCCAAGCATCGTACCACCCGCTTTTCGGAATCCAACAGTCTAGAAATACCTCATACAAACCTTAAATCCTTTGGAGACCGTGCATTTAGTTCATATGCTCCCAAAGCCTGGAACTCCCTCCCGACCTGCGTCAGAACATCCCCTGACCTGACCACATTTAAAAGGAACCTAAAACACACCTATTTAGGACAGCATTTAGTGGGTCCCTGTGATTTGTCCTTGATGTGCTTATGCGTGCTGACACTGTGCATGCTGCGACTAACCACATTTGCATGCTGACCCTGTGCATGTCACCCCTAACCATATTATTCATTTCGTTTGTTTTTCAAGCATGATTTTACTTACCATTCAATTGCATTTCAGTTTACAGCAAATGTAAAGCACCTAGAGAGAGATTAAGTTCTCTGAGGGCGCTTTATCAAGTGAATTATTATTATTGTTATTATTATTCCATCGCACATCCATCCTCTCATATCTATCGCACATCCATCAAGTGGCGCTTTGATATTAAGGTACCGTCATTTCCTTTTAGGCTCATCCTTTCCGGTGCGCTCGCGTCCATTTATCTGAATCTAGCCACACACCAGCACCTTAAACGAATCTCAAATCTTACGGAGACCGTGATTTAAGTTCCCTATGCACCGATAATTTTGAACTCCACCGATCAATCTCAACGATTCATTCACAACTTGAACGATTATTTTTCAATAGAAGGAAGGCAACTGTTCGTCAAAGTTTTTGAATCGTCCGTGCGGATTGGTCTTTGCGTACCTATGCTGACTGTACTTTTTTATGCTACTAGTATTGATTAGTTGATCATATCTAGCTCAATCAGATGCTTAGAGTGAGACTCGGTGGCGACTGGGACCCAATTAAAATGCCATGCAACATATTACTGACTGGCCGAAGTCACAAAATTCAACATCTAGGAAAGAAATCGATCACTAAAATGAAGCCGTGGCTGGGAGCGCTTAGCGAGGAACTTTGAAAGCAAATTGAAAAAGAGAGGTTAATAAATATGAAATGTAGCTCATTTATATAGCACTCTAAGAGACCTTAATTTCTGTCCAGGTGCTACACGTATCCCGCATGCCTCGAGCCCACGACCTCGGTCTTGTGCTCTCGTGGCCTCCCACGCCTCTGTTCCAGCTCCCTCGCAGCTGCTCCAGCTCCAGCGCTGCTGCTCCAGCTCCTGCTCCGCTGCTCCAGCTTCCGCGCTGCTGCTCCAGCTCCCTTGGTGCTGCTCCAGCTCACACGCAGCTGCTTCACCTCACACGTCGCTGCTCCAGCTCCTGCTCCGCTGCTCCAGCTCCTGCTCCGCCGCTCCAGCTCCTGTTCCGCTGCTCCAGCTCCTGCTCCGCTGCTCCAGCTCCCGCGCCGCTGCTCCAGCTCCTGCACAGCTGCTCCAGCTCCCACGACGCTGCTCCAGCTCACACGCCGCTGCTCCAGCTCCTGCGCAGCTGCTCCAGCTCCTGCGCAGCTGCTCCAGCTCACAAGGAGCTGCTCCAGCTCCCACGCCGCTGCTCCAGCTCCTGCGCCGCTGCTCAAGCCCTTGCGCCGCTGCTCCTGCTCAGGACTAAATAGAGCGACGTGGCAGAATGTATACAGGTGACTTGCTGAGGTTAGTTATTATCGATCGCGTCTTTTTATATTGCTACAAAAGTCATAGAATTATCCTCAAAAGTAAGAATCTGGCTGGACGCCGTGGTAGAGAAAGTGACCAGGCTGAGAGCTGGAGCGAGGCCGAAGGGGGTTTCCAGAAACTTCTGTGGGATAGCTGCACCTTCCGGAGGATGGCCCTCAAGGTGCGCGTCGGTGGTGAGTAACTGAGCAGGCCTCTCAAACCCCTTGCCAATATAGTATCCTCGTCTGGTAACGCACTCCGAATCCGCTCCCACGCTGAGCCGAGCCAAAAATCCGTGGCATCACAAAAACAGTTCCGCAGACCTTCATGTTTTAGATAGACTGCAGCTTCGACTTTTCAGGTGACGACCGGCTTGTTTTATAGCCCTTGTAAAAATGAAATCGGCGGTGAGCTCACTCTCACTCAGTAGACGCAATTTGCACGTGACCATTATTGCTGAGCGTCGAGTGCATCAGAAATGTACGTGGGAGGAGACATAAGACCAGTCTACAATGATTCCAGCGAGCGTTAGCTAGCATTAAAGTGAGTCTATTCTTTCTTAAAAGTTGGCTGATTTCGCAGCCTCGTTTATTTATCGGCAGACGAGCCTTAACGCCTATCATCAAAGCTTGCAGTGGAAAATGAAGGATCGCCCACTGCAGGACTCGAACTAACTAGATGGTTCGTGAAGAGCGAGCACCTTACCTCCTGGGCTAAGACCCACGGGCAAAGAAATAGGAATGCCTATTGGGCTGTCGTTACCAGAGTTGGCCTACACCTCCAATTTTGATGGCTGCCGTCGTAGCTTGCCACCTCACTTTTTGTTCTGGTCAGCCATTGAAGCAGAGCCAGGTGGTGGAACCACAACCTTTGGATCTATCAGTAAAATGCAGATGATCCGAACCCACGCATTATAATGCAAAAGTCCAGTACTAAACAATTTGGAGAACTTTGTGGCGCTATGAAATGCATATTCAAACGTCAAGCTTGATGTTCATGGCGTGTCACTGAATGACAGTTACGCTTGGATAGCAGCTAAGTCAATGGTGATAAAACCAAAGTATGAGCTAAGCTACTATGGAGTCTTTTGTTCATAGTAAAGTTCACTTCTTGCTTTTGGCACAATGCCGATAGTAGACTGATAAGCATGATCGCCAGTGTTTGTTTATATTTACGATAAACAAACAAGTTTTGAGATATCTTTTCAGCTTACACTTTTCCTTAAAACTTAACACTAAATGCTAAACCCTAAAACCTAAACCCAAAAACTCAAAGCCAAAAAAATATACAATGTAACAACTAGAACCTAAGACGTAAACCCAAAATCTCACAAACCCAAAGTACTACAGCAAAAATTCTCAGCCTTAAGCTAAAAAGATATATCGAAATGTGTTTATAAAACGCAAATATAAACAGACGCTGGTGACCACGTTTAACAGCCTGCTATGGGCACTGTGCCCATAGCAACGAAGTGAGCTGGCTCTTTGAATAAAGCAGTATTAGATGATTAGCCGACTTAACACTACTTATCTGAATTGGTTTACTTATCGGCTCTCCAATCACGAATCGTATTGGCTGCAATATCCTATAATCCATGTGACTATAACCCTTCGTTCTTTTTCGCTGGCATACCATCTGAAGCGCTATGAGATGAGTTTCTCATCGCTACTTCTCTAATCAAACCCATTATTTTGAAGACATTTTCTTTCGTTCCTGTGCTTCAAAATTCTAAAACTCACTCCTGGCTGTCATTAAAACATATCCTGTCTTGACGATATTTAGGGAAGTTTGAAATCTGATCATTCCTTGCAGTATTTGCTGCGAAGCTTGCTAATTACTGTATGGGTTTAAGCGTGCTGAAATGGTGCATCGTATCACTAATTCGTTTACACGCTTTTCGGAAGCCATATAAACTTTTTATTACAATAAATTATTAATAGCTGGATTCACTTAGTATGTGTCCATGGCTAAGAGCATGTATATTTATAACTATAGTCTCGCGAAAAGACGTCTGCTAGTCTTGTTGTATAAAACTTGTTGGTCCTGGATTAGAATGGGTTATCCATGAAATGTGTGCATATTTTTGAGTACCTGAAATCTGAAGCACGGTCGTAGTGCCACTGGACTTGTAAGTGATAGTTGCGTGGAACGTCTGCTGGAAAAATTAAATGGTGCACAATTGAAGGGCCTCGTCAATTCATAAAATCTCTTACCCTATCACCAGCACAGCTGTAGTCTAATGGGACAGCTGTGGAATTCTGAGTATGGAGGTCACAGGTAGTGTGTATCACCATGGCAGCATATTCACTAAGGCCAATAAATTACGTAAGGCCTCATTCCTTCTGCCAATGCAGAGCAGCATATTTTGAGAGACCTCGGAGCAAAGCAGCCACGTAATACAAAACCTCAGATTTTAAAAAAGTGCCACGAATAAAGTTGTTTTACTTTATTTGATCAAAAATTTCACTGGGTCTGATGACACCCCTCAGAAATTCCCACCTTCAGTATTATATCGTAGACTATTGTAGGTGGTCTGGTGCTTTAAATATAAAAATACAGACGCCAACCGAAAAAATGTTTTTCTCAACTTAAATATCGCAAAAAATTACGGGAATGCTTTATAATTGCATTGCGATTTCGTTTTCTCCATGATGGCTTGCATTCCTTTGGGAAATCAGCATGCTTGTGGACAGATTAGCGTTGAAGCAGCCCTAGCTCCTGCTACTATTCTACTGAGGCTCGTTCCAGACGCATAAAAAAAACATACTAAGAAAATTACGCCCAGGCTAACTGCATTATACCTAGCATGGCTACGACTGTAAATTTAACAATTACGACAGGCTGAAAACTCTTCAATATTGAACACAATCTATCAAAATTCAGAGATGCAAGAGTAAGTGACTTAAGCTGACCTTTCACTAGATCCGCCAATTGACTACGAGTTTACGCCACGTGACCAGTTGTTGACGCGTTCTTTTCTGTTTATTCATATAGAGACCATGAAAAGCAGCCGTTTCAATTTCTATCTGTTCGTATTTAGCATAGTCCGTAGCAGATCATTAGTGGCCTGCAGTTCAGCTATTTTTCCCTCCGTAGTGCGCATCCACTCCTTGTACATCTGTTCCCACTTTTTCTGTAAGGTTGTCTTCAAATCCTCTTCATGTTCACACCATTTCGCCTCTTTTACGCTGAGCTCATCTGAAATAAGAAAATGGCAGCTAGGTTTGAGGTAATCGCGTAAATCCCAAAAAAGCAACAAAGCGTGTGAGTCATTTGCCGTTGTTGGCGGTGTGCAAGTTACTAGGCTGTACACACTGTGACCCGCGCCAATTGGTCCATGCATTTGAGACATCCCGCCTCAACTTCTGCAACTCACTGCTTGCTGATCTGCCTGCCTGTGCAATTGGGCACATACAGTTGATGCAAAACTCTGCAGCTAGGGTTGTCTGTCGTGAGCGTTGCAGCTGCCACAGCTCACCATTTCTCACCGACGTGCACTGGCTTCCATTCAAACAGCGTACCAGCTTTAATGTTCTGTCACAAAACTTTAGGTCCCTTCATTCTTTGGCTCCAGGCTACCTGTCAGATCTACTGCCTATCAGGCTAAGCATCGTACCTCCCGCTTTTCCGGATCTTCACAGATGCCACGGGGCTCGAGCACTCGACCTCGGCCAGACCTTGGTCGGGCGAGCATGTGACTTACTCGTCAAATTTATAAGGCGCTCGTGTAGTTCAGAGTTCTCCAGTGCCAAAGCAGTGTTTTGAGACTCTGTGTCCGCTAGTTTTCTCTTCATTTCGAGCAAAGCGGGCTCGTGATCGCATTTGGTCTCCAGTGCGTCGGTGCGGCCGCCCCCGGGCTGCACTCTGCTCTTCTCGTCTCCATAGTTTTCGAGGCGCAGCCGTTCAAGTTCTTCCTCGTGCCGCCTTCTCTCACTGTCTAGCTGCTCTTGCAGACGTTTTATGTCCGCTCCGCTGAGTGCCTCTCTAGGACCGGCGGCTTTAACCTCGATGATCTGGCGCTCTCGCTTAACATGAGTAGTATTCTTTGCTTTTCGCAGCTCGTCCAGGCGCGTTCTGAGCGTATGAACTTCGGCTTCCAAATCACCTATCTTGGATAGCAGCGTGTGCTCTCGTGATTTAGCTGCTTTCGCTTCCGACATTGCTGCGTCACCCTGCAAAGTACGCGCTCGACGACGGCGCCGTTCAAGGCGGAAGTTGGCCCCTGAGAGGCGCCATGTTGTTAGAGACTGGGTATCCAAGAGTCGCATCCGGTATGCCAAAGGGCACCACAGGGCACCAAGTGAAAGCATCTTCCCTGCGACGACTAGTTGTAGAGGTGGGTTTCTGGATAAAGCTCCAGTAGCCGTCAAAAAAGGGCACCTAAATTAAAAGCAGTCAACAATGATTGCAATAAGGAACCACCACTTAATAGAGCAAAGACACTTATTCTAGCCGTATTAGCAGGGTTTCTTCCTAAATGGTGGGCGCCAGGTGTTTTTTATCAGCGTTTAATAAGCTGAAGTTTAGAAAATTTGCAGACATACTGGACCACCGGATGTCTGCAAGGCGGAAGGTCAGTAATCAGTGGCAAGTAGCTGATTCTGAATAAGTTAAGCTGAGAGTCGCCGGCATTGAAGTAGAGGCTGCTGCGTTTGCTGAATAGCTTCTCCGAAGACTCTGCATAAATAGAGAGCTGCAACGGACAGAGAGCAGATCCATATGGAAGTACACAGCTGAGAGGTCTGCTAGATGAAACTTTACCGCCACATGATGTGGAATGGATACGATCGGACAAGCACTATTCAAACCACAAATGAGCCTCGTGAGATAGACCTACTCTTAGTCTCCATAGTTTAAGTATGATATTTGTTCCCTTTGCAGCAAATATAAAGCGCCTAGAAAGAGATTTAGTTCTCTGATGGCGCTTTATCAAGTGCATTATTATTATTATTATTATTATCAATTGCGGCAAATGTTGCCGATAGGACAAGCAGGATCAAGACAGAAACGCCGTCATTATCTTTTCTCTCAATTATGTACTTGATCATGATCAGACGAAAGGCAATAATTAGTTTCAGGGAAATGGTGTAGCATGAATCCTGACTAAAAGATTTTGTGATAACGCATTCTTACCTAAATGCCCTGAAAGCTATTTAGCAACAATAGTTTCCGATATCTGGAGAAATATAAAATAAATACTGGGCAAAAGTTTCTCAGCACCTCAAAATTAAAAAAACTAGATTTTTTTAATTTAGGTAGAATGATGACATATTTAAATGACTTTGGAACAATTCCTTTATCTAATGAAACAGTAAAGCTTGAGCTAAAAAATGGCTGAGCTCAGTTTGTCACCAGTGTCGACCAAAGAGGGAATACTTTATAGCCTACAAGCAACGAGGCTTTTTATTGACTTTAATAATGGTGCTAGCATGGCCAATGGAATTCGTGGGGAATTTCTTGAAGAAATACTCTCGTTTGAAGTCAACACTTGCATCAAGTGGAGGTAGAGTTTTGGTTAACGAGTTGCTAATATTTCAAATGTGTTCACAATTGATATCCTCGTAAGAGGCCACCCAGCTTTATCAAGAAAATAATTCACCGTCTTTTGAATTTTCAACATCAAATTGGAACTCAGATAGAAAAAGAACCCTTGGCATTTTCTGAGCTTCCGGGAGTAGATTTTTTTAATCTCATCTAGATCAATGCCACATCTAGCCTTCTCAAAGCCGTGTTAAAGTCTACGCCTTCGCGGTACTTGTTGCTAAGATTTTTAGTAAGCAGAAAGATATCTCTTAGGCTCCAGGCTTACTGATAGCCTTTAGGGTAGAATGCTGGTAGGGAGAGCTCCAGCTGTTTGAGTTTGTGGCATCGATAATAATAATAATTATTATTATAATAATGTAGCCGAGTTCCAGGGGTCAGAGGCTATTTCCCACCATGCCCCGGCATACTCCGGCCACGCTGCAGCTTGCCATGCCGCTGAGCTAGGGTAAGATGGGCGGCCGTCAGGTTAGACCTCTATATAATATCACATGCGCCAGCAACAACAGGTGAACTAAACAAGTCTACATAGGAAGGTCCTATATAAAGTACACTACAGGGGCGCAAGAAGACGAAGCAAACGCGAGCAAATGTGTTAGTTGGTCAGTCGGCCTCTGCAGTTCCGCCGTTGTACCGACTCCGTTCCAACAGTACGAGTGTACGCCGTAAAAGATCCAGCTAGCTGAGTAGCTGCTTGGTGAGTCGGAGCCGATGTCTACCACAGTCGAGAGCTTCCTCCGAAAGATGCCAACTCACGGGGGGCCACGAACAGAAGACACGGGAACGCGGAATATACAAATCACAACGACAATATATAAAATCACAACATATCTAGTTCCGCTCGGGACTCGGGCACTCGTTGCCGTGCGTGCGTGGCCGCATCGCCGGAGCATGCCTGCAACCATCCAGGTGCATAATTCGGCGAGACCGGGAGCCTCCAACACAACGACTTACTCGGCCAACTACTCCTACCCAAGAGCTCCGGTGACCTCTCGTCACCGTACATCCGGCCATGTCATAGGTCAGACCCCGCCCTAGCCGGTGACCCTTACCACATTACAGCCGTCCTGTCTCAGCCAACCGAACCTAGCCTGGGTACAATAATACACTTGATTAAACCCCCTTAGAGAACTTAATCGCTTTCTATGCGCTTTAAATTTGTTGCAAAGTAAACGCGATCGAATGGTGAGTGATATCATGCTTAAACATGAATAACACAGTTAGGGGTGACATGCACAGGGTCAGCTTGCAAGTGTGGTTAGTGGCAGCATGCAACCGTGTCAGAACGCATACGCACATAAAGGACGATTCACAGGGACCCACTAAATGCTTTCTGAAATAGTTGCGTTTTTAATTTCTTTTTAGATGTGGTCAAGTCAGAGGATTTCGTGACGGAAGTCGGGAGTGGGAGGCTTTGGGAGCATACGAACCAAAGGCTCGGTCTCCATAGAATATTTGATGGGTGGGCGTAGATCTGGTAGGTAGGCTGGAGCCATAGAATGAAGAGAGCTAAAAGTGAACGACAAAACCTTTAAGTTGATCTGGTGCTCGACTGTTAGCAAATCAATGAGAGTCTCGGGGCTGCCTAACGAGCAAGTCTATACTATTAACAGGATTGACCAAGCATGACGATTATTACCTCATTCTTCGGCTTAGCTTCTTCGCTAACTCTGCCAACTTCCAATGCAAAATTGATTTGCACCAGGTAGAAATGTTATGACCTGTTCTATTTCTGTTTCCTTGGACCCGCAAACCACAAAAGAGGTAAGTGTCTTCCACATGCGGCTGCGAGACGACAATAGATGCAAAATGTCGTTCTTTCTCCTAAGCGAAGCAGTGCTTCCAAGCTATTGTATAGCTGTCTTATAAATTTTCAAATATTATTTGTGGTCATGAACTTGCAATAACGCTACCTGTAGATGCTACGTCCTTTGGCTGCTTCCAGAAACTACGCACTGATGATGTTAAAAATGATGCCTGTGAAAATAGCTAAGAATGACTACCGTATTTTTACGAGTATAAGTTGCACCAAAGTATAGGTCGCACTCTAAATTTTTGGACGAAATTGCTTGACAAATTTCTTTTGTTAAAAAAATCGTTACTGAGTATATGGATACATAGCTCATTTTTATGAGTACAAGTTTGATTTAATCAGCACGGTCAGCAAGAAACCTATCATCAGTATCACTGCTGATATCTTCATAGTCTTCTGCAACATTGTGAATATCTGAATCGTCACTTTCCTCACGGATTGCATCATCTTCAGTTCCTACCAGCACGTTTGAAATTCCTGTCTCCTTGAATGAATTCACGATGACTCTTGTTTTGATGCACTCCAAAGCATGCAAAATCCATTTGTAAAGCCCACTCACAAACACGTTTGATACTAGCTCTTCTAATCCTTCATGCTAGTGTCAAATACTGAATTGAAGTGTATAAATCGCGGGTTAGTTTTTCAAAAGAAATTGAAAACAAGTGCGACTTATACTCCTAAAATACGGCACTTCAAGGCTGTTTTCTTGCTGGGCCCTGCACGATTTCGGATTATAGATATCGGCTATTTCAAGAGAGATCGGTCAATCGTCTGGAAAAATCTCGTACTTTCTCTCGTTTTCTCGTGGTTACGGCAGCTTCTGTTTGTTTCTTTTAAGAAAACTCACTCGTTTTGCGACATCAGTATTGCTTTTATTTGACTGCTTGATAATACTTCCGAGATATCTGAAGTAACTAGTCAAATCTCCAGCGTCATTGTTAGTCGTCGCAAGGCCAAAAACTCTGAAATAGAGCTTTAAAGCCCTCAGGGCTGATTCCAAGCCGCAGATGTTCGAGGACGAAGTCCTGTTTTTAATTTCTTCATTCGTTTAATGCTTTTATCAAATGATATGCCTTTCTGTTAGAGATAAACCAGTTGCTGCGACCAATAGGAGTACTGCTTTTACATGCATGCAGTTGCGTCTTTCTTATAATGTTGATGGACTACTGATTAATTGTACTTATCAACTGCTGGCAACGAAATTTATCTTGCTGCAACCGATGCGGCGTAATTTATGTAGAACTATTTACGATTTTTTTCTACATCTTATCGATCCTCACATGTTGACAAGCTGTTGAGAGTCAGTTGATGAACCACATGCTATGACCGGACCTTGCTTTTGGCTAAGGGACCACGGCTACACGGAGGACATAACCATCTGTTTGGCGCTGATAAAGATGCCTTGCAGAAGCCCGCAAACCGCAAGATCGCTAAGTACGCAGTGATTGCGAGCAAATTTGTGGCAAATGAAGTCCTGACCAGTCATGTGGTTCCAGTAATTTCAAGTTTACCACTAGCCGCTACTTGTAGACGTTATTGTAAAGCTGATGTGGTCATCGTCGTAATGTACCCCGTGTCCAAGCACAAGCTACTGAAAAAAGGCTGTGCCATCGTGAGGCTATTCTTTCTAATGTCCAAGTGTCGCCAGTTTTGCCCGTAACTATTAAGTTGGTTTTATTGTCACCTCAGTTAAAAGTTTCCCTCTACCTTAGTAAGAATGTAATGCAAGATGCTTAAGAGAGTTTGAGGGCTCGAATTTTATGAAGAATTAAAGGCTGCGATAGAACATCTGAATAACAATAAAAGACTAAATTTCACTTCGCGATTTCACGGTGATTGGAAAAAACTTGTTTATAATAGTAATAATTCACTTGATAAAGCGCCCTCAGAGAACTCAATCTCTTTCTAGGCGCTTCACATTTGCTGCAATGGGAAGCGCGATTGAATGGTGAGTAATATCATGCTTGATAAACATGAATAACATGGTTAGCGGTGACATGCACAGGGTCAGCTTGCAAATGTGGTTAGTGGCAGGATGCACAGTGTCAGCACGTATACCCACATGAAGGACGAATCACGGGTACCTACTAAATGCTGTCCTAAATAGGTGTCTTTGTAAATTCTTTTTAAACGTGGTCAAGTCAGGTAATGTTCTGACGCAAGTCGGGAGGGAGTTCCAGGCTTTGGTAGCATACGAACTAAATGCGCGGTCTCCAAAGGATTTGAGGTTTATACGAGGTATTGGTAAACTGTTGGATTCCGAAAAGCGGGTGGTACGATGCTTGGCCAGGTGGGGGAGTAGATCTAAGAGATAAGCTGGAGCCAAAGAATGAAGTTACCTAAAAGTGAGTGACAAGACCTTGAAGTCGATCCATTGCTTGACTGGTAGCCAGTGCAGGTCGGCCAGAAGTGGCATGTTGTGGCAATTGCGACGCTCACGACAGACAAGCCTATCTGCGGAGTTTTGCACCAGCTGTAATCGCCTGATTGCACATGCGGGTAGGCCAGCAAGCAGTGAGTTACAGAGTTTAATATATATATATATATATATATACATACAGATATATGAAATATAATATACTTCATTAATTATAATTAAATATACTAAACTAAATTGAAAAATATATTTCATTGGTGCACTGAGACAACCTGACATCTATTGAGGCACTTTACAAATTCGTCAGGGCTCGAGCTTGATCGTTAGCAAGGTTAGCAATTTATACCCCAGATCAAACAAGGGTGGCATCAAAACCGAATACACAATAAAGTCCTAATTATTATAATTCAAGAGCCTTATATAAAATCTAGTGGCAGCTTCGCATCTGGGTTGGTTTAACTACAGTCAGCGTTTAATATCGGTTTGCATTGATGTGTGTTAAATTGCATGTGCATGACCGCAGCTTGTCAACAGCCTGTTTTATCCGCAGAAATTAGGAGCAATTTGAACACAAAGTATTGTGGAATTGATTCGTGAGCTATCGGAGGACTTTCTAATTCTTTGAAAGCTAAGCACGAAAGAGTCTGTAGGCAAAGCGAAATAGTTTGAAGAACCGAGTGCCTTGTGACTTTAAGGTTAGTATAACCAGAGACTGCAAGTAAGAGCAAGCCTATCGCTCAGAGGTTTCTCTGTAAAAGTTGGGCTAAGCCTAGGCCTCGAGCGGACGCATTGTCTCCAAAGCATGACACTGTGAAAGAAATTTCTCCATCCGTTCAGCTTAGCAAGCAGAGATCAGAAGCACGCTTTTTTTCCAGCAGCGCCCAATTTACTCGGGTCATCTTCATACTGGTCGGTCGGAGTGTCAATAGGTACAGCGTTCTTATTATGCTGGCTGCGCTACGGTTTGGATGATAAGCGTGATTAGAGCTGGCAGCGCTCGTGCCTCGACCCCCAATTCAGGAAAGCAATCAGTTGTCGACCGGAAGACAAGGTTTCGAGCCCTCACCTTTTAGAGCTTTTTGCCGCTTCTTGAGAAAAGAAAAAGACGTGTTCGTCTGGCTTTGTTGTAGTTCCAAGGAACTGGAAGCGACGAGCCCAATTTTTAGACCGCCTGCTATCATTACTACCGTCACACAATTCCTGCGTATCGCGGCGCAGTGCTGGTTTGAAAGGCAATCCTACAAAGGCACAGCCCGGGGCTCTTTAATGGTTATAGCTTGCAACTTAACGGTTAGCCCGATCTCTAGAGACTTACACGGCACCGGATCTTGCTCGAGCTGTCTCTCCCCGTCCTCTGTGAGCAAAGTTTCCAGAGAGAACCAGAAGTGGTTTTCAAAAAATACGCAGCCCCATCGCTACGGCTTCGTAAGCGACCTATAAATAGGAAGTCTTTTACACGGCAGATTTAACGAAGAAACCCGTCGCCGCTTTGGTGGATCTGAAGCAGCGAGACCAATGTTTTACTGCTGGCAGACCTCTTGAGACCGACCCAAGCAGATTCGCCTCTTTAGCACGTCAAGCAAGAATGAAAGCCCAACGAGAAACCAGCTAATGATCCGACACGTATGGCATCCTGCCCCTATAGGATTCTCAGCGACATCCACAAATATATTTTGTGACCCGGCTAGGAGAAGCATGGAGAGACGGTACGCCGATGTTCGCAGCTCGGCAAGCCTCCGAAACTGCTCCCAGTCTGCTGAGTGACTGCTCCTCCACTTCCGGTCTTCTGGGAAGAGTTGCTAAAGGGGGCGTGTCGCAGCTAGGTTTCGCTCCTCCCAGCACTCGTCCACTGCACTGCAGAATGAGACCGTAGAATGAAAGTTATTGTCTCTTGAAAGAACTTTCTGGAATGAGTAGGGATGCGATGTCGAAGCGTTGGCTACTTGGGAGCAGCCATTGTTAAAATTTCCAAACAAGCAGAAGAAGCGAATGAATATAAGGCTCAGCACTCTACGACTCATCGATTAGCGAACCGTCACCCAACTTCGCAGTGCGTGCCTTGCCTTATGCCAGCACTAGCAAGTTAGAATGTCATCGATTCGAATCTCTTAAGGATTATCTTCACAGTTTTTACGTAATCCCGACCCTGCTAACTATCTGATAAAGTTTGGAAACTGTTTTCGTTGGGCGCATCGAAAAAAAAGAAGAAAAAAGTTTCTCTCTGACAGATCGCTAAAAATGTTTACTGAACGCTTAATAGATTTGAAAAGGGCTCAACACGAATATTAGTTCAAGTTGTTATGCCGATTTCACTACGGATGCATAACAAAAACTTGAGTTTGAAACTAAATTTGGCTTTGGCTATGCACAGGCTAAAAGAAAACCAGTGCAGTAGGGTTTACCATTTTCACCACCCACTTTAATAAGAATTTAACTGGCATGTTAAAGCAAAAATATAGCTCAACTTTAATTTTAGCATATATTCGCATCATCAAATAAATTTGGCTGATTTGATAAAGATCGTCTACTAGAGCGATTCCTAAACGTAGCAAAAGTAAGTGCGAGCCAAACTTTCTTTCTTAATGAAAAGTAAGTGAGAAAAAAATTTAAAAAATATAATTCGTTTGTATAGCCCCCAAGAGAACTTAATCTCTGTTCAAGCGCTTCACATACGCGTCAGGGCTCGAGCCCAAGTCCTCAGACAGACCTAGGTCGGGCGAGCATCGTAACCGCTGGATCAAACCAACTCAGATCAATTGTGTCTCGATGTTTCAATAAGCTATACAAAGAATGTATACGATAAATTTAGTGAAGGCAAGTCAGCTGTACAACTCCCAACTAAAGCGCCTAAGAAACGGAAAGCTTCTAATCAAGCTATATTGGCAGTTTGATCATATAACACACGGTGTATGCATTTAGTACAAAGAGTACCTTTGACCAATGTCAGCCTTAATCCTAATCTGTTGTGCTAACTGTAGTTTGGTTGGACAGCAGAGAGTCAGCCGATGCCCAACACCGACAGTTTATTCCCAACACACGGAGCCCAAGAGCGCACGGCTCCCCTCAGCCCCTGCCCTCACACGACTCCCTCCCCTGGTCGACTCCGATGACTCATTGACCACACCGGTGCACCGGCCGACCCTGATGGTGAATCCACCATCTGGCCACCAGCTGGTCCATGCCACATCAAAGGCGGGAACCACAGCAGCGCACTGGCCGACCCTGATGGTGAATCCACCATCTGGCCACCAGCTGGTTACCGGCCTGTGTCCATACCACATCACAGGCGGACCACAGCTGTGCACCGGCCCCTCTCGGTGGTGCTTCTTACAGCTCACCAGTGGCTCACCAGACATACAATACATACATACGAACTACAGGCTCCCTTGACCTTACGGTCACAAGTCAGGAGCCGGCATACAATATATACATACATACATACGAACTACACTAACGTTTGTGAAACCACTATTGTAACCTAATCTGTGTTGGATAGTGAGTGCTTAACATAAACTCTCTGCAAAGACAGCGGTAGTCGTCTGACCTCTACTAAAGCAACAAGCGATCAGGAGAACCCACGCCCTCTATTTGTGAAGCCTTAACAAAGAGCATGCAAGATGTCAGTCAAAGAAAAAATACTAAGAGGGGCAATTATACCGTCTAAGCTGTGTCGCTATACCTACAGCTGTTAGTCTATTAGCAATACTACAGATGGCCTGAGCA
Source organism: Cristatella mucedo (assembly GCA_009760855.2). Lineage (NCBI taxonomy): Eukaryota > Metazoa > Bryozoa > Phylactolaemata > Cristatellidae > Cristatella > Cristatella mucedo. The sequence continues at coordinate 523,683 of WPIO01000159.1, forward strand.
TCAGGCAGCATGCCACCTTGGTGGTTTTACAAGCAGCCAAAATGGGAAAAGATGGACTGGTGGTTAAAGCTACTTTAAGTATGTCCTCAGAAGCCCACTCTTAGAACTAACTTTTTGCCAGTTTCGTCGTTGTTTAGCACATCGAGTTAGCGTGCTTACCAACACCCCAGATAGGTAAGTTTAACACATAAAACTAAAACATCTAAGAAAACTGAACAGCTTCGCAGAGGAGAGCTCGCATCGACAAGTTGAGCTGATACAGACAATCCCATTTTGTACGGGTAGCAGGGCTAATCGCACGAAATCTTTTCGTGAGCCCAGGGGTCACCACTACGTGCAACACGCAGAATCAGGTTGAACTATATTAAGCATTTCTAGGCGACGCTTACTTATTTCACATGGCATCAAGAATTTTTCTAATCTCAAGAATTTTACGTGCGGGTGCTGATGCTAGTCCTGCTTGGCTTTGGTAGCCGCCTTTCGAGAAACGACATGAGTATACTAAGCTTCTTAGGAATCCACGAACCCATGCATGTTGTATCCTCAAAAAACACTGTCAATTACTTTCAAGTGACCTACGTGCAGTGCCGGGTAGCGATTAAAAGTAGCCTTCAACACTATCTGATCACACAGCTGTGTACTTCGAGTTAATTTACCAGTGGTGCTCATCGGCTGCCGCTTGACTGTTTTTAAGTTGGCAGAAAAAGCTATCCTAATGCTGTTGCTTGAAATGGCAGCAACACTTTTTTCCTTTCAAAATTCCGAACGACTGGATGAGCCGAGTTTACGAATATTATATCTTATTTCTCTTTGGTAGTTCTAGAGAGAACGCTTCATTATGATCCCAGAGCTTAACAATACGAAATATTAAATTAAGCTACAGCCTTTAATTAAGCTCAAACTAGAATTTAATAAATATAATCGGTGGATTTAGTAGATGAGAAATTCATTTCACTTTCTGCGTTATGGATCGTGGTTAAGGGAGGCTTTGCATTTGACCGCTGGTATACAATCCTGCCGTACCAACTCTCAACGATCCTCTGATGCAAGATTACTGATCCCTTGGCGATTCAGGCGACTTAATCAGTTATCTCGCCTGACGATAAATCCTGGGTAGCCTCACCCCTTTCATGTCCGAAAGCTTGATTTAGGCCTACACGAGGTCAAGCCTGTTATATCTTGTGATGCTGCGATCGGTTCACTTTATCTAAACGAATGTATGCCGGTGTGTGCAACAACAAAGCTACCACAATACCATCGACAGGTCTTTAGAACAACCAATTCCTCCAGGAATGATCAGAAGTAAGCTTACTGAAATATTGCAGCAGCGTATCCATGGACCGGACAGCTAGAATTTATTTGTAGCTCATTTGATTAACGCCCTAAGAGAACGTGATCTCCGTCCATCCAGGTGCCTTTTACATGTGACGCAGGGTGCAAGCCTATGACCGTGGCGGGCCGAACCAGGGCGGCAGTCTCACAAATCGCCAAATGACTCGAGTCGTGCAAAATGCGACTAATGCACAACAGCCGTATCAGGAACTATGCCATCGACAAAAACCAGGAACCGTAACCCCTCACATTGCTTCCGTAGCAATTACCTCGACGGCGTAGCAGCGAATCTCTCGAGGCTAGGTTCCTGTGAATTTACCAGCCCAGGTACAACTGGCCTCTGCACCGAGAACGCTGCCACAGTGTGTCTCAAGATGCCTTGCCGAGCCTAAACTTTCACACACACCTACTACGAGGGGTAAACCTGAGGATATTCGGGAACCGTTGGTGGAGATCCACGATGCAATGCCGAGGCCATTCTTTTCCCGAATAGGTAAAATGCCTACAAAACGAGATCTATTTCTTCTAGGGTGCATTGCAAATGTTTTATTATTGTTATTTAGCGATTAAAAATGCTGGGCTGTGAATTATAAACTCCCTTTTTTCTTTGTTACTTTAACTTATGATTTCATAAAGCAAGTGCAGGTCAAAAGTCAGCATTGAGCCAACGAGGGCACACAGTTGACGTCGACAAAGGCAGCTAATCATAGGAAGTATAACTTAAGCTACCAATCCGATAAGACACGACCCTTTAATTCGAGTGATGGGGGTGTTACGGGATTCAGTTGGCGAGCTTCGTGAGTGGCCGTTAACAACTTTGCGTCTAAGCCATGTGGCAGAAAGCAGAACAACGGAAACTTGGTGGCTCGGTCCGCTGAGAGACTCCTTGCTTCCGGCTGGGTGATTTTCTTTCATGCATGGTCGAAACTGCTTGGACGCGAATGAAAATATTTGACAGGTGACACAGCTGCTGGCAGTTCACCGGATTGGTGGGTGCTGAACGAACCTCGTTCTTGACAGCTGCGGCTCGTCTGACCAAAATTAAGTACTTTTAAGGTAATATGTAATGTAATCTATCTCCGTCTGTAACTCCACAAAGTCATAAAGATCATGTGGGTGTTACGCAGGAGTTTTGTATAGCGCACTCACAGCCCAAGCGGCTTTCGGTATGCATTCGGTAGCCAACAGACTTTGTCTCACGCAACAAAGAGAAAGTGGGAAGCATAGCAGAGTTAGGAGAGCAGTTGAGGTAGTGAGTAGCATAGACGTAGCAGTTCGGGACCGCTGAAAAAGATGTGCCATAGTCGGCAGTAGGAGAGTAGTTGTTGTTGCGTAAGAACTGTGGAAGCAAGTTCCACAGTATAGTACCTGCAGAGCTAAAGCTTCTGTCGCCAACTGTCTTTAAGCAGAGGAATGGGACAGCTAATTACAGCAACATGTATCTCCGTCAGTAACTCCACAAAGTCATAAAGACCATGTGGGTGTTACGCAGGAGAGTTTTGTATAGCGCACTCACAGCCTAAGCGGCTTTTGGTACGCATTCGGTAGCCAACAGACTTCGTCTCACGCAACAAAGAGAAAGTGGGAAGCATAGCAGAGTCAGGAGAGCAGTTGAGGTAGTGAGTAGCATAGAAGTAGCAGTTCAGGACCGCTGAAAAAGATGTGCCATAGCCGGCAGTTGGAGAGTAGATGTCGTTGCGTAAGAAATCTCGATGTACCAGGAGCTGACCTTTCAAATGAGTGGCTGCACCAATCTTAGACATGCCCTCGTAAACCCAAGAACTCGTTTCGATACGCAGAGGTGTACTGGTACTAATAGCTGCCTGCGATCGCAACGAATAAGTGAGATGCAATCGCACGGAAAGCATGAACGTCTCTTTCAAAATATAAAAAAATTCAAGGCTGACAAGTGATTTTCCGAGAAAAATACCCGATCTTGGCTTAAAAAACTGTGACAACCGAAGCTGGAACTGCAGCCATCCGACGGCTAGCAGAGGGCTTCGGTAAGGTCGTCTCGCTTGGACCAAGGTCGGCTCGGCTGGGCACTCGGTCCCGTTTGGCACAAGAAGCTGCAGCACACCGGCAGCAGGCGACTCTCGCAGGAGTCGCTGCGATGATTAAAAGCAAGAGCAGGGCAAAGACACAGGCGGACCGGACCGCGCGAGTGCTCGAAACCCAAGCCTCATAACGTGCCGACCCGAACTGCCATGGCAGCTCGCTTTAGGTCTGCGCCGGCAGCGGCAGAAGGCGGGGCGGCAGCGCACAGCACGCCGGCCGGCAGTGGACGTGACCGGGTCGCATTGGCTAGAGAGCCCCTGCAGGAAGGGGATGGAGGCTGCGATGCGTGATCCAGAAGGGGGTGTGCGTGTGCAGAGGTGCTGCGGCAGCATGTAGACGTCAGCCTGCATTGCTGCCAGCGGATGCTGCCGCGGCTAGCGCCAGAGGCTGGACGACGGCATCCATGAGCGACAGCAGCATGTGCTCGTCCTGTCGAAGCAGTTCGAGACTCGTGAAGGCATCGCTGCCGTCGTGGCAGCGCTGCTGCAGCGCTAGCAGCCCGTTAGCAAGCTCGGCGCTCAGGTCACCTGCAAAACAGAGCAGCGGCGACGGCGTCAGCAGAGAGAGGGCAGCGGCAGCGCGCGGCCTCGTGTCTGTGCAGATGCACATCGTGTCAGTACATGTTCGCAGCTGGCTGCCTGTCACCACGAGACGCACAGCTCGTGAGCGAGAGCGACTGCTGATACTACAGATACTGCTGCTGCTGCAGCCCAGCCTGCAGCTACCTAGCTAGCCTGCGGCGCCGTGAAAGCAAAATAAATTCCGAGCACACCAGAGCGTGGCAGACCGAATTAGGATCTAGTAAGCCAATCAAAGTAGGATCTAATAAGCTAACGACTGCCAGGCGGTGGGCGGGCACAAGCTGCCTTGTATGCTCTAGCAAGCAGGTATGCCGGTCTCCCGGCAAACTCCTCGGGTGCAGGGACAGCGGCCCATGGAAGTGGTGGCCGGTGGGTGTCAGCTTCTGGGGTGCTTGCACCAAATAGAAACGACACAGCAAAGCGCACGAGCCCGAGAGGACGACGAAGGGAGCCATCAGTGCGCATCAGTCTTGCTGCCGTCCTGCCACCGGATGTTGGCAGGACGGCATGTCTACTGCAGCTACGGCTCTTACCATGCTGCCAGCACACGTGAGCATGCCGCCGGAAGACAGGCAGAGGGAGAAAGAAAGCAGAGATGCACCCCAATGCGAGTGAGAGGCTGACGGACAAACAGCCGAGCGCAGCGTGCACTGCAGGGAGACCGAGGCAGCCGCCGAGCGGCTGGACAGGTCGTTGCTGCCGAATGCCGGCGGCCACTGAGCACCTCGGCGTCGGCCGACATTACTGCTGCTGCTGCCACCGCTGCCGATCGAGGCTCACCTCTGGGGTAGAAAGTGCTCTTGGGCCGTTCCCGCTGACGAGCCGAGACGTGGCCACCGGCAGCCGACGCCTCGACGCCGGCGGCAGGGTTCCCGCCGGCCAGCCCCGCCTCCTGCTCGACGAACTCCGAGTTAAGCCGCGACAGGCTGCTCGATATGCCGGCTGCTGCGGCAGCGGAGCAGAACGACGGCCCGAACCGACCCGAAAAGCGCACGCTGCAGGCGATCTCCAGGCAGGCGTCGTCGCCCCCAACAACCGAAAGCATCGACCAGTCCGGCTGGGCAGCTGCGCCGACGTCGCCTCGCTGCTTCGCTCCGCTGCCGCCGCTTCTTACACCGCAGATGGCGCTGCCACCACCGCAATCGTCATCGTGCACTTCATCCAGCGGCTCGTGCGGCCGGTCAAAGCCGCCGAAACGCACGTCGGGCGACTGGTGCTCCCTCTCGGTCTCGACCAGCAGCAGTGAGTGGCGCGCGGTCAGCATCGACGACTGCGATGGCGGCGGAGCGGCGCAGCGCTTCCGACCGCGGCAGCTGCTTCGGTTAGCCACACGATAGCTGTACGACCGGATGAACCGGCTGCTGCTGCCGGCGCCGTCGTCCTCGCCCGGGCCGCCGATGATGCCGTCCGTCTGGCGATCGACCCATCCGTTAGCAGCCACGTCCGATGCAGCTGCCTCCTGTGTGCCACCCGTCGTGGCCGAGTCGTCCAGGCGGCCGGAGGCCACCGGGGACAGATTGGCGGCGGCGGCAGCGAATGCGCCTCCGCCGGCGGCGGGTTGTCGCGCCTTGCCCACAGCCACACGATAGCTGGCTCGACGCACGAAGCAACCGCCACCGCCAGCCTCCGCATAGGGATCGTTTTGCGCATCGGCGCCGGGCGCCAGCTCGCCGACGGTGGGCCGCTGTGGCGACGGCGCCACTGCTGCCGCCGCTGCGGCGGCAGGTACCATGGACATGCTGCGCGCCTCCTGGATGAGGCTGGACACGAGAGCTCCGCCGTCGCCCTGTGCTGCCGCCGCGTGCTCCAGGATGCCCGGCGACAGGCTGCGACGGTAAGTGGACCGGCGCAGGTCGTGGCACCTGGATTGACCCAACGGAATCGTCAGCGAGCACAGCGCGGGCGGCGCCTCGGGCAGCGGCAGCTCCAGTACTGCAGAGCTGGCCTCTGCCTCGTCCGCTGCTCCCACCGCCGCCGCTTCAGCGGGCAGCTGCAGCTCGACGCCCGACGCTCGAGCGGAGCACTCGGCAGCAGACGCGGCTTCAGACGCGGCGGCTTCAGCAGGTTCCGGTTTGGAGTGGAAGCTGGTCGCGTTCTGAGCGGTTCCAGCAAGTGCAGTCGTGCAGAGCGAAAGCCTGTTTCCGAAATTCCTCGGAAGCGAGTTGCAGGTGTACGAGATACCGCTGCTGCTGCTGCTGCGGTTGCTGCTGGTCGTCCTGCGCCAAATGGTGGCATCTCTTTCAGTGAACGCGCTCGCGCAGCGATCCCCAGGCGCTGCTGCTGCTGGCGCCGCGTGCGATCTGCCAGCCCTGGGCAGCGAGCCGCCGCCGCTGCTGACTGGCAGCCGGTCGGGAGAAACGATATGCCCTGCGAGCGTCAGGGACGTCGACGGCTTCCAGCCGGTGCGGTCGGCCTGCTCTCGGCAGGGCGTGCCGTCTGCGTCGGGCGAGCCGGCTGCATGGGGCATCGCTCTGCCGCCCAGAACAGTCTTGTTGTTGCTGTTCGAGGCTTTGCCGAAGCAGCTCGGACAATCGAAAGCTTCGTCACGTGCGCAGGAGCCTGCGCACGTGACGAGTGCCTCCACAGCTGCAGCGTCCTCCTCCTCACAACCACCACTAGATGGCAACGTGGTGCTGCCGCCAGAAGCGACATGGCAGTGGTCACAGCACTCCAATGAGGGCTCCGGCTGCTCCGGAGTGACTTGCTGGACAGCAGCTGCTAAGGTCTGAGGCATCGACCGACTTGCCACAGTCTGGGGAGATTCTGCAACCGAGTGTGCAAACCTCTTTGATTGAACAAGCTACTGGGCCTTGCAAAAAGCATCTTCAACAACTCGTTCATGCTCAGGGGTAACCCTTCACGACCAGGGTGGTGGGTTCGAGTCATGCACCGTGCAATCCTTCAATCAAGCAATGCCCACTGTATGCAGTGACGATAGTCGTTAAAGCTCCACTGCCGCTACATGAAACTGAGGCTGCTTGATCAGCCGAGCTTTACTTAACTACTTTACTCTCTCAACACATTGCCTGCCTAAGGGCCGGTCTGTAGTGCTTGACTAATGATGGCTACCGCAAGGGACCTTAAAATGCCTTGCTGAAGGTAAAGTTTGCTAACAAGGCCGAGTCATAGGGGAAAACATTAAAGTTAGTGTCGAGAGACGGTTCTAATGCACTAAAAGCTCGCCGTGAACTCCCAAATAAAGAAAAGAGCAGCGATGCATTTCTGACGACGGAATAGCCAGCCCTATCATTGGTACCTCACAACTCTAACCTAGCGCCTGTCTCTGAAGCTCAAGCTTCGACGTATTGTTGAGCATCTGATACATTTGATCATCGAGCCCTTCTTGGGGGCCCTTTAACTCGATTGGTTATAACTATTACTGCATTACGGTGGCATATGTCTTATATCAACGGTTAATTTCAACGCGACGATGTCAACGAACCACGGTAATCCAGTGAGCTTTTTCAGTGCCGGTACCCAAGAGGATCTGTGTGGTCCACTTCCTTTCACAATCTATACTCTCCCACGATGTCGAAGTAATCGCTGAGCATAATGTAAGCTTCATTTTCATGCAGGTAACACACAGCTGTACTAGTGCTTCGATATCTTTAAGCCACTTCCAAATCAGACTAGGTATCGTACTTTCCACTCTTCTGACTCAGGTCGTTTAGCTTTGCCTCGACCCAAGCTCAAATCATTAGGAGACCCTGCCTTCAGCTCGTGTGCCCTCAAAGCCTGCAACTCACTTCCAACTGACGTCACGAAATCCCATGACTTAAAAATTAAAAATGAAGTAAAAGAAATACATTCACTCCTCCATCACAGCATTGGCTCCATCCCCATTAATTGTCCTTTTGGCATTTGCTGATGCTGTTCATGTTCTCATCAACAAATTGACATGCTATATTTCGAGTGCGTGCAAAGTGCCAAGAAAGAAATCTATTTCCCTTAGTGTGCAATGCGAATGTATTATTAACACTATCACCATTCTAAGCAGCTGTAGAAGGGCTGAAATATCAGCAAGTACTGGTTGCTGATATTTCAGCTTTCAAGAATGCCACTGGATGCATCTGTTTTCTTCGTATCGTTTTCAGGAAGAAAAAAAAGACAGATTGAGCTTGCAGGCTCAGTTCGAGCGCATTAATGTGGTACGCGCATTCTTGACCAAAAGCAATTATCGGAGCTGCCTTGGAAAAAAGGGAAAAAGCTTGAAAAAGATGTCCCAACCTTTGGCTAGTACCCTGTGAATTGTTGAAGCATCATTGAATGTCAGCCATAAACGAAGCAGAGGATCGCTAAAAGAGCACGCAGTTCTAGAATGCCACAGCAGCAGACCCAAATCACCAGCTGCTGAGGGTTTACACCTTGTGGAGCGTTGATGTTGAGCGACTGGCCGTATATTTTTCAACTTTTCACTGAGCAGAATTTGGGATCTGGCTGGCGGAGATTTTACTATTTCCCTTCATCTACCGTTTCTATCTGGTCCTGATAATAACTATGTAGCAGTCTGTTCGAAATGATCCGAAAAATGCAGGTAACATAAAACAAAATCCTTTATATAGCACGTGTCAAAAAGGAATGGCAGCCTTTCTGGATGCACATCTGCATCACAAGAAATAATTATAATTTGATTAAGCCTACGTGCACGATCGCATGATTTATACCGATCTACCTAATACGACAGCTTCCCCGGACAAGGCTAATGAGGTTGCATACTTTTGTACACATAAGGCTAGTTAGTGTTTACGGCAGTCAGTAACAGCAACCACAGTGGGCTTGGTAGAAAAAAGTGAGCAAAGTGAGCCAACAGTCGGCTCCGACATTTGGCTGCTAACCTGGCATCAACCAGGCAATTGATGGATGACTTGGCCAACTGACCGAGTCAAGAACGGCTCAGTCAATGCAAAATTGCATCCTAGACGCACTAGCCGCCCTATTGCAGACATCGCAGACAAGCAGTCATGCGTACATGCACCACATGTGGCTGACCAGCAGCAGCTGTACACACGCATTTATTTGCCCCGAGGCTACGACAGGACAGCCGGGCTACAAGACTGCCGATCTGTCATCTCATCGCCTGACAGCAGGTAGGGATATCGCAAGATAGCCAGCCTGATTCAGACAGAGGCAGAAGTCATGCTCGCACCGACGGCACCGGGATATGCCCGGCAAAGAATCGAGAGCAGGCACGTGCCGGCAACACCAGGGGTGCCGCCGGTCCGGATGCCATCGATCGGCTGTTGCACGGGTAGACTGGCCTAGGCGGGCACTCGGCGAGCCACGTGAGAACGCAGCGGTAGATAGATCACGCTCTAGCGCACTTGGCGCCTTTTCTGTGTTTGCACAGGTTTAATCTAGCACGAACAAAGCAGCCCAGCGAATCCGAGAGACCTAGCTACAAGCAGGTGACACACGCACGACAGAGAGGTCTGTTTATCTAGCCGACTGAGCGGCCGGGCAATTCAAGGTTAGGAGCGCTGCATTTGCGGACCGGATGCAGCCAAGGCTTACCACTGAGGCCCGACTGCAGGTCAGCATAAGAGAAGCAGCTCGTGACTGCCGGGGAGAAAGTACCCAGAGCTGAGCTCTCGCCAGTTAGGCGAGGACTAAATATAGTTGGATCGAAAGGATGATGGTCGCCATGCCTGTAAATATAAACACCGGAGCCGATTGCAGTGAGCAGCGTGAAGGAGAAGCACACTGCCACACCCATGACTGCAGATGGTTTAGCTGACGCTTGCAAGTTCGGCGAGGCACGTGCAGAACTGCCAAGGTATTCGGAGGTCAAACCGCTTTGCAACAACACTTCAACTTCTTGAGCCAGAGCACATTAAATCCAACGATCAGGTCTATCACAGCGCTGTCAACCAAAGAGTAATAAGTCTTGTGCATTGAACCCTAAGAGAATCAAATTTGCAACTGCAAGCGAATCAATAAGAGAAGAGTAAACGTCAAACAAGGTATCATGCTTAGGCAATCATGCAAAAGCACTCAAGCATCACGCTGTAGACAAGCATTCAAAGACATGCAATAAGACATGCAGGGTAGGGTAAGACTCCTGGTAGTAGCATGCAGGAAGGGTGACATTCGTGGAAGGCAAGTAGCAAACAGACGACAGCACGTGACTGAAGGAGCAACGTGGGCGCATGACTAAAGAAGCAAGGCCGACGAATAGGTAGGCCGGTGCATGCGAGTGCCCTTAGCTTGTATGCTTTCAAAGCCTAAAACTCACTTCCGACTGGCATCACGACATTCCCTGACTTGACCACATTTAAAAAAGACGCTAAATATGCATCTATTCATCACAGCATTTAGTGGATGCATGTGATTCGTCCTTTGTGTGCTTATGCAAGCTCACACTGTGCATGCAGCCACTAACCATACTTGCATGCTGACCCTGTGCATGTCACCCCTAACTATGTTATGCTTGTCGTCACTGAGCATGCTACCACTAACCATTCGATCACGCTTCCTTCGCAGCAAATATAAAGTGCCTAGAAAGAGACTGAGTTCTCTAAGGGCGCTATAACAATGCATTATCAATAATAATAGTATTAGTATTAGTGCTGCCAGTTGCTAGCCAGAGAGATTCGATGCTTGACAGGGAGCCAGAGAAGCTCTGACGGAATTGATGCGGCGAGGCAGCTACTTCTTTTACTTTCTTTAACTGACTGGACGAGCTGTTGAATTTTGTACCAGTTGCACACGACTAAGGGCACAGGTCGGGATTCCTTAATACAGGGATAATCTAGACAGTAATCTAGATGTGGTGTCACTAACACTTGTAGTACTTTGGCTGTCGTACTCTTGTCTAAGCAAACCCTTAATCTGGCACGTTATTCAGCTGAAAGTGGCCCGACTTGACAGCGGAGGCAATGTGCTCATCCAACGACAAGTCGTTTTGGAACAGCATGCCTATATTAAGGGGTAGATGTGATGGGAGTGCTGCTAAATAAACCAATCTTGAATGTGAGGTCTTCCAGCTTGAGAGTGACATTACGCTAGCACATGACTATTACATTGGTCTTATCATTGTCAGGATTCAGTAAGTCAATGGCCATCACAGCATGTTTTTTTTGGCTATGCTACCGGAAATATTGCGGCCAAGGCAGCAAACTAGGCACACAACATGAAGCTTCATCCATGTCATAATTCAAAAACCGTTCATCAATGCCGACCGACAAGCAATGCGACAGACAGGGACACACTGAAAGGTGTCTGCCAGCGCACTGCAAACAGAGGGCCGCTTTTCAGTGATATCGACTTAGGTCGGCGAAGTACACGTGATAATATTTATAATAATAATAAAAATCTTTCCTGGTGACCTAGGCAACGCAAACCTCTATAAAGAGGCTAAAAAACTCGCTGAACCGCAACCATGGTAGAATTTAGTGACCGGGAACCCTAGCAAAAATGGTTTCATAATAATATTGCACTTGATAATATTGCACTTGATATTGCACTTGATTTATGCCAATCACGTGTTACTAAAACCGCAAAGAAATTCTAGTCGACGTGACGGCTGAATGCATATACTACAAACTGGTTCACGTTCATAGATTGAGAAACCAGCAGTCCTATTTATGAGCACAGATTATGTTTAGATCAAATAAATACAGCATACACGTTGCTCGAATGTTGTCTGCAGGCCGTCCTCGGGAGGAGCAAGATAATTACCGCAGGCAAATAAAGGCTTCAACTGAGCAGCGACAGTGTGTAAGTTGGGCAGCTACCCTTTAAAAGGACTGAATTATTTTATAAGTACCGGATGCAGCCCCAAAGCTTCGACAGCACTGCCCTATCGAATTTATTTTTTACTGCACAGCGCCTGGCGGTGAGGCCTCAGTCGGTCAGCACAGGTTTTACTCTCGGACTAGGAAGTAAAACCTTCCCCCAAGGTGGACACATCAGAGCTTAGGCCAAGGTGATTTTAGGGCAGCACTTCTGAATTTGGTTGGTGCTATACAGGATAATTTTCAAACAGTGCCATGCAATTGTTCATGAGCTAACTAACGCTACGAGAATAATCAAGCTGAAACTAAAACTAGTTGGTCCCACTGGGAGCTTCCTCAAATGCCAGACTTTCAAGTGGGTGACCAAGGCTCGGAATGTAACGAGCAGCAGACGACATGACCTGGCTGAATGACATCAAATCGGGTCACATTCTCAATAGCGGACGACAGGTAGACTCGCTGATGCTGATGACTCGAGATGCTCAAGCATAGAATGATCACTCTGTTGCACAGAGGACGCCATAATTAGCTGATTTAACAGTCTCGTTTGTTTAGCGACAGAAGAGCCTTGGCGGCTCTCACCACCACTTGCAGTAGGCAATAAAAGATCACCCACTGCAGGATTCGAAACCACAACCTCGGTCGTGAAGGGCGAGCACCTTAAAAAAGGCTCACTACCCATGGTGGGACACGACCCGATCCGATGGCTTGCAATCCACGGCGAACCCAACGAGAACAGACGCTAGCAAGTGGCTGCCTGATAGCTGCAACAGGCCACGGAAGTGGCAAGGAAGGCAAACATGAAGTTGCCCGAACGACTTTGCTAACAAAAAAAGACGACTTAACTTGTAGCTCACATACAAAGTGGCGGCTGAGATCTAGTATCTGTCAAACTTTGCTATCAACGACATTGATTGCACTTTCTTTAAACATGCATCTTTTCCAACTGCACTTTCGTAAAGATTTGTTAAGCATATGTGCTCGATTGCGGTGCATCTTGGGCTTGGCAACTCTGAGACTCCACTCATTATCTGGGATACACACCCTGAAGGTGAGTAGAAAGAGCACAGCTGCGCTGCCGGCCATTATCTTTACTAACAGAGACTGAGCAAGCAATTATTACGACAACTTTGGAAGCGTAACTGTGTCCGAAACAGTGCCACGTATCGTGACCGGCTGCCAGATGAGAGGATTTTGAGGATTACAATTTCCAGTTTCTGAGTCATGCTTGGTTTGCCCATAACTAGTAAGTTGATTTTACCGCCATTCAATTTTAAAAAGTTTGCTGCCATTCAAGAGCAGATGTCAGCAATACATGCAGTACGGAAGTTGAGGGAGTTCGACGTGCTGAGTGGCTAGGAGGGATCAGAGCTTAGGTACAATGGTGTGTCATCTGCATAGAAATGAAGACCTAGACTGTGCTTGACGATCACATCGGCAAGAGGGAGAGTAAACATTGTAAAAAGAAGCAGACCAAGCACAGAGCCATGAGGTACCAAGTATTTTAAATGAATAATAAATAAATCCTAGCTGATTAAACAGCCTCTTTTTGTATAGCCACAGAAGAGCCTTTTCGGCTATCACCACCGCTTGCAGTGGCGATAAAGGATCGCCCACCGCAGGAATCGAACCCATGACCTCGGGACCGAGGTCGTGAGTGGCTCCTTGGATGATCTTTGCTGTTTACATCAATACTAAGGAGTCTCCCACTGAGATGTAATTCATTTGCAGAGCGCCCTAAGAGAACTTAACCTCCATTCAGGCGCTTCACATATGCCTCGAGGCTCGAGTCCACGACCTCGGCCAGACCTTGGTCGGGATGAGCACCTTAACTGCTGGGCCAAACCAGCTCGGCCCTAAACTATTGCAGTGCAGTGCAGTGCCAGTGATGCCCAAGCGAGATGAGAAGCGCTTGAGAAAGATGGCCTGTACAATAGTTTAAACAGGGGCAGGGTTGCAGCCTTCTATTCTAGTGGTGAACAGCAAGGCGCCACAGTGCACATGCACAAGGGTGAATGGATGCAGACACTAAAGTCGGCATCCCATGACCCATTTTCAATCGAACCGATAGAAGATACGAAGTCAAAAGAAATATAACAACCACATTGACAGTACGATAACAAAAAATACACTGAGTCGCCGACCACCTGTGGCGAGGGATAGGAGAGAAGAACAACCTGCTCCAGCGGAAGGGTACTGCAGGGCCTCGAGGTTGCATGGTTTCAAGATGAATATGCCTTAATGCCCTCCCCCCCAAATGAAGACACTGTCGACATATTGCCAATACTTACAGGAACGAGCCTTCGCTGACTGCGGAATCCCTATCGGCTGAAAGCCTGGAGAGTCGACTCAGAGACAGTGTCGTAGTTGTCGCCTGGCAACCGCCCGTGTCCGAGCCCATAGAGTAGCGCTCACTGCCGCTCCATCTCCCTATGAACAGAGAGACAGAGCTGCTGCTGCTATCTGTCTGCATGATCTCAGACCAAAATCAACCGGCTGCACTGGCTGCAAGTGCAAGCAAGACTGCTTAAATGCATTCGGCACGACTGCGAGCTTACTATCATTCAGACGCAGACCAAGAGCGATTTCGATGGTTGCCTTTGGCAAAAGAAACAGAGGGAACATGTTCCAAGAACAACTAAATGCACACGTGCATGCAAGTATGCCCACAGATGCTGGGCATGCACTTCTCTTGAGGAGGGTAAGCAGAACTGCGGTCGAGAGGGTGTGCCAAGGCGGACAGCCAGTTCACTCAAACACAGCGGTTTTTTTGCAAGACAGAAGGTTGTGAAATTTAAATAATTTTGCATGTGTAGTACATGTACTCATATGTAGGGGGAACAGAAGTCTCTGCCTATTGGTTAGCAGGCTCAGACCAAAGTTAAGAGAACCCTCGCAATATAAATGCAAATGGAAAGCACATAATATAATTATTTAATATGAAATAATATGTAACATAACAAAATACATTCATTATTCATTTATCATCCCATATATGTTTTACTTCACTAAGAGTTCGAAGCTTGGCTGCCAGAAGGGCAGGTTCATCAGCCAGGTCAGTGGACATTCTGGTCTGCTTTCCAAAGCAAAGTTCGAGTTTTCAAGGACTTCTCACAGGTAGAGACACAGGAAAAAAAAACAGTATAAAAAAACAACAGAAAAGCTAACTGTTCCAGTCCTTGTAAGGCCCGTGGGAAGCCGGCTGCTGGCTACCCTCACCAGAGCATGGAGGTGAAGAAAACATATGCACATATTTTGCCACATGTTGAGGTCAGGCACATTTTACAGCAAGTGATTTAGGGGTTGGGTAAAGTGGATGTAGCTTGCAGATTATTCACATCCATAAGCTCAAACTATGGCAGCAGGCATTTGGGTTTAACTATTTAAAATTGGACTCGCATAAGGAAAAGAGCAGTGAAGACTTTCGCGGTCTTCCAAGACCAAGTATGGCTGCGCGATTGAACTGCTGCTACTGGACGACAAGTTTTTTGGCGACCAGTGCAGCAGCAGCAGCAGCAGCAGCAGCATACGCCACGTGATGCACGAACGGTGCACAACAGACAGCCGGCCTTCAGTGATCGGTCACCAGTGTGCAGCCCTGACTTAGAGATGACAGCTAGCGACAGCTAGGCAGCCACAGCCAGAGCAGCAGCAGTGGCAAGCGTTCCAACAGGTGGGGGGAGGGAGGGGCAGACAGCAGTCGACTATACATCCAACACTTTGGCTGGCTGGACGGGGGAAGTACGTCAAGATGCTACCGAAGCTACATGGGGCTGTGGCTTGAACTCGCAGAAGACAGCTCGAGCAGGAGCAGGACGCCGTAGCAGGATGCAGGCACGTGTGTGTGTGTGTGTGTGTGTGTGTGTGCGCGCGTGTGCGTGCGTGTGTGTGTTGTGTGTGTGTGTGTGTGTGCTGAAGCATCAGCAGCCACCATGTACGGCTGCTGGCAGCAGGCCGTGCTCTGCACTCACCCGACGACGAGCTGGTGGCCTTGCTGTCTCGCTTCCTCAGCGTGACACTGCCGCCGCTGCCACCGCCTAGGCCAATGAACAGCTGTGACAGTCTGTTCCGGGTCTTGTTCTTGGTCTTGCTGCCACCGCCGACGCTCTCGTCGAAGGCGGCGCTGAACGCGGACGAGGCCACGGAGCCGCTGCCTGCCCGCTTGCTGCGGGCCGCAATGGCCACCGCCGGGGGCGTCGGCTGCTTGCGCCGGAAAAAGACCGACAGGGTGCGCGACAACCGACTGCCGCCTCCGCCGCCCGGCTTGCTGCCGCTGACGTGCAGACCGTGCAGTCTGTCCGACGACAGCGACTTGGGACGAGAACGCTTGCCCAGGTCTCCGGACAAGGCCGCCGACAGCTGACCGCCTCCAGTGGCCGAACTGATCAGAAACTGATCGATGTGTCCGTGCGACCTCGCGCGCAGAGCACCGTGCAGCTGTGCGCTGCTGCCGCCGCCGCCGCTGCTGTCGTCATCGCCCGCAGGGCTGCAGTCGCGGCGCCCTCGGCTGCCCAGGCGAGAGTGCTCGGACTGTGAGTGCTTCATGCTGCGGTGCCGGCGGCCAGCGCCAGCGGCCGGCTGGCCGCCCTCGCTACTCTTGCCGGCCGTGGCCGCCGGCTCGCGCAACACGTCCGTGTTGGGCTCGCCGTAAAAGTTGACGTAGATGAGCTCGGACCGGTCGTCGACGAGGGCGCTCGCAGCCGACTGCCGCCATGCAGCGCGGCGGCCGACGTCCGACTGCACTGCCGCCGCCGTCGTTGCTGCTGCGGCGGAGCAGTCGCGGCGGCTCGGGCTGCGCCGGTTGCGCTCGAAGCCTCTGGGCAGCGACAAGGAGCGCCGGAGGCGACCGATCAGATCGGAGCGCCGCTGGTGGCCAGAGCGAGACGTCCGACCGCTTCCGGTGGAGCCCGACAGCTGCAGCCAATCGTGCTCGGCGGCCGTCGTCGTCGCGACGACGCTGTCGCTGTCGTAAACGTAGGCGTCCGGGTCCTTGGCGAGCAGGCGTGAAGAGGGTGACAGGTCAAGGTCGAAGGCAGCCGGCACCAAGCGCAGGCTGTCGGCACTGCTCGGCAAGACGTTCGACTGGCGCGCCTGGCCTAGCAGCGAGCCGGCTATGGTCTGCCTCCTGGCGGGCATCGTCTGATCTGCAAAGAGGGTCGGCACACGAGTTTAGAGTGGTGAGTATTCGGACAGAGGACGGGGTGGGGGGGCATTGCACTATGGGCAGAACACGAGGGCAGAGATGAAGTGCGCATTCCTTCGGCAAGGCAGCCACCACGAGCATGGCGTGACAGAGGCTGAGTCTGAGCTACGGATTCGTTAGCAAAGGATGGTGTAACACTTTCCGACTTTGCTCGCTTCTATTCATCCACTGCTGACGGTTACTTAAGCACAGCACTGGTACTACCACCCCAGCGCACCGCTATAGCTTAAGCAGTCGGTGTACAGCAGCATGTGCTAACGCCCAGGCAGCGTAGCGCAGCAGCCTGACTAGATTCGAGCGCACGCGCAAACGCTTAGGAAGCTATATGATTCATCAACTCGCACATGACTAGTCAGGCGCAGAGAAAATGCAACCGAGGTAAGCGTAACGAGAGCGGAGACATTTTCACTGCAGCAAAGAACCTGCTGGCATTAATGGGCTTCTGATTGCCACACAGCGGATGACAGCAAAGGCCGGCCAGTGACCGCTCAATGGTTAGCACGTGCAGCTACCAGCGATGCCATGCAAACAGCGCTGCCCTGCAGCTGCTTGCACGCGTCCACCCGTCTTCCTCGCTATGTCGTGCCTCTTCGGTCACCTGCAAGCCGCGAGGCGAGCAACGAGCCTGCAGACCACGGTCGAGGCGTGACAGTAGCTGCGGTCTCACGAAAGACCCGAAAGTCACGTGGCCCATGACGCTGCTACGCCAGCAGTGTAACGATGGGACGCTGGCAGTGGGCCATCACTGCAGTTCCTGCTACGGAAAGTTGAGAGCTACCTTCATAATTCAAAAATAAAGACCGACAGTACTGCAGACCTCAAATTCTTCGAACCACGTTCGACTGTAATCAGCGCAAACTATGTTTTCTCAGTCTTCTCAGTAGATTGCGTACGGAAACTTTGCCTCAACGACCCACCTATGCCTCATGTGCACCAAAAACCACAAGGCAGATTGAGTAATTACCGAGCTGGTTTGGCTCAGTGCTCAAGGTGCGTGCTTGCCTTAAACGATAGAGGTCAAGATGAATGCATTTGACGACCAAGGTCACGGGCGCGAGCCTCGTAGCATATCTGAGGTGCCTGAATAAAAAGATAAGTTCTCTTAGGGTGCTATACATATGAATTATATATATATATTCTTTTACCTCTAGCAAACCGTTCCGGAATCCAGGATCAGAACCACAATCGTTGTTCGATTTGACCTTATGTCAAATCGTTGTTCGATTTGACCCAAATAGCAAATGCTTTACCATCTGTTACACAGGATTTTGCAACATTGAAGCTGACCCTGTTGTAACGAGACACGGGATAGACAAAACATTTGATTTTGCACTGATTGACTTTTAAAGTAAGAGTGCACTAAACACCTTCACTACATATGAAACATGCACCGAGCCACTATTGAACAGTATGTTACACAGAAAAAAAACCACACCTTCAAGGCATTATGTAATGTATCTCCGTCTGTAACTCCGCAAAGTCATAAAGACTATGTGGGTGTTAGGCAGGAGAGTTTTGTATAGCCCACTTGCAGCCTAAGCGGCTTTCGGTACGCATTCAGTAGCCAATAGACTTCGTCTCACGCAACAAAAGTGGGAAACATATCAGAGTCAGGAGAGCAGTTGAGGTAGTGAGTAGTATAGAAGTAGCAGCATAGGATCGCTGGAAAGTATGAGCCATAGTCGGCAGCAGGAGAGTGGTTGTCGTTGCGTAAGAATTGTGGAAGCCAGTTCCACAGTCTACGACCTGCAGAGCTAAAGCTTCTGTCGCCAACGATCTTTAAGCAGGGAAATAGAACAGCTAATTTATTGTCCAAACAGGCTGAAACTGATGCAGCAGTTCAGCTAGGTATGGAGGAACCAAGCCGTGGCGGGCCTGGTGGGTCAGCTTGAATACTTTGCCCTGTATCTGTTGGTCAACGGGCAGCCATCCTAGGCAGGTCACCGAAGTACCCTGGCTGGCTGCCGGGTACGTTTCGCCAAGTCTGGGTCTGGCCCTGTACCTGATGGCAACCTCACCCTTAGGCTACCTCTTTCCTGTTGCTCCTAATCCTCTACAATATACAGTGCCTTTTATAAGGGGCTCACAATCGTGTGATGTATGAGGCATGTAAGAGAATTCGACAAGAAGACAGCGCGACAGCACATCCTGTCGTACTAGGGGAGGTACACCAAAAGTCACGGGTACTCTGAACATGATCCCCTCCCTGTCGACACAAAGAAGCGACGAGTGACGAGAAGTGACGAGAAGTGACGAGTGTCCCTTTCAGCTCAGGTAGGACAGCAATAGTTGCCTTCCTTGCTAAATGTCTTGGCAAGCCTGTTGACTCACCGGAGCCTGCCTGGAGGCCCCACCGAAGGAGCCGGTCAAAAGTGGCTTTAATGGACTGGCTGAGGTCTCAGAGGCTCAACTACAGGCAAGAGAGGACGATTAGATATAGGGTCCGAAAAAGAGCAAACGATCATGCAGCGATCGTGCATACGACCGTTCATACGAAGGCAGTGCTTACACAGGTCGAGGCAGGCTGCAATCAAGCATCGAGCTCACCAGCCCTGGCGATTTTATTGATTGGACTGGGCATCAGTCGAAAAAGCACCAGAGGCCATGGGCCAGTTCTTTCAGATAGGCAGCCGGACCATTAGCAAGTGTCAACACATTTTCGCAGCTGGATCAATGTGATCCACCAGTGGTGTTTGATGACGGGCTCAAAGATCTTTGCGGTCAGCTAGACAAAAGAAGTTCAGTGATAGGCATCCGGACAAAAAACCACGACATGATCTCTGTTTGCCAAGACCTGGGGCAACTGGCTTGCAGCCCAGCTGTCTTTCTGTCAGCCGGTTTGATACAATGGCTACTGGACAAACAGGTGAAACAGAGCCCATGGTGTCAACAAAACTAAACCACAGCTTCTAGCTCACTCAGCTGCTGCCCTGCGAACCACAGCCCCTCCCCTCTGCCTCCCCACTGGCAGAGCCAGTCTAGGGCTGGTCATGCCTGAGAAAAAGTGAGCTGAATTATGCAACTGCTCGGCAAGATACTGGAAATAAAAGCTTCTCTGGGACTTGAGGGCAATGAGGCCCCAGAGGATGATAAAGATTAAGCAGGTGAATAGTAGTTGACTAAATAAACAGAACCAGAAGAGGCACGCAGACTCAGCCAAGCAGCGAACAAGTGAGAGGCAGCAGGGAGGGAGAGAGAGAGAAATAGGCAGAGCAAGAGTTGAGAGAGAGAGAGGGAGAGAGAGAGAGAGAGAGAGAGAGAGAGAGAGAGAAAGAGAGAGGGGGAGAGAGAGAGAATGAGTGAGGGAAAGAAAGAGAGAATCTCTGAGGTAGGGTGGGAGAGATGTAGGGTCAGGGTGAGAGAGAATGAGTGAGGGAGTAAAAAGTAGAGTGAGTGAGGAGAGAGAAGGAGGAAAGATAAGGAGAGAGAGAGACAGAGAGACAATGAGTGAGAGAGAGAGAGAAGGTGAGGGAAAGAGGGAGAGAGAGAGAAGAGAGAAGGGGAGAAGGGAGAGAGAGAGAGAGAGAGAGAGAGAGAGAGAGAGAGAGAGAGAGAGAGAGAGAGAGAGAGAGAGAGAGAGAGAGAGAGAGAGAGAGAGGACAGAGCACCCTTTCTTCCTCTCAACCTATCAAAGGTGTTGCTTAATTCGAAGGCCACATCATGTCAACCAGAAGTTCAATCCAGAGACTGTTGGCACTATGACAATCGTATTCCTTTGCTGAACACCGTGTGCAGTCTAGCATGCAGGATCGAGGTTGCTTTGGCGGAGGTGACACTTGGCTAGCCGGCGGGTGGCACGAGAGCAGAGGCGCTTCGAGCAGAAGCGAATAAGCGTGGGCGGGCAGGCAGGGCAGGCCTCACTCACAGTTCCAGCCTTCTTTTGTGAGGAGCACCCTGGCGGTGGCCCGGCATCTTCGCAGCTGCGACCTGCCACTGGCTAGCATCTGGAACACAGCCGGCGAGGTGTTGACCTTGACCGTGACCGGTGGTGGCAAGGAGCCGATAGCCAGGGCGACTCTTTGCTCGGGCGTTGGCAGCAGGCAGCGCTTCAGCTGCTGCTCAGTGGCTATCACGGCTGGCTCCTGGCTGACCTGGCCCCTAGAGCGAGCCGGTAGCGGCAGCTCCAGCGCTCGGCGAGCTGGTGGTGGCTGCCGGCGTGTGGAGGTCTGAAAGGATCGACAAGCAGTCACGTGTGAGGGCGTGCCATTGCTAGCGGTAAAACCAACGAGGCACCTACACCTGATCGCGGGCAAACTGAACAGCAGCCGTCGAGGAAGGACACAGTAGCGTCTGGCCTTCAAATACTTATGTCAGCACAAGTAAGGGCCTACTAAAGGTTAGCCTGACTGCTGCCGCCGAAGCAGATATGCAACGGGTACTAGGCCGCAATGTCAAGGCTATTACGCAAATCTGACTGGCGATGCAATAGCAAGCTGCAGTTTTTGGCATAACGTCTCAAGCAAACTGGGAGAGCACCGAACTGTACTTGGCTAGTGGAATCGGACAACCCTACTATCGGCTATCGGCTCGGCATCTACCATTGCCGGAGTTTTATTGCCTGTCGCTCGGCAATGAGGCAAACGACTGGTAACCACTTGCAGCTGCACATTCGTGCTTCAGGCAGCCTGGTCGTCTACTACAAGTGGTTTGTCTGTGCCTTACGTCCTTGGAGGGAAGGTCATCAGTTGTTATCGCTTGCCGAAACCGAGACAGACTCAGACAACAGCTCAGTCCAGACAAATCAGACACATTGGATCGAAATCTCAGCTCAGATGTGCAGAGAGTCCACAAACTCCCTAGGACGTCTGGCCAGGTGAAAGAAGGCAGTGCTATTCACGGCAGTGCTTTGGCAGTCAAGCTGCCCCTGCACTCTCGAGCTGATAGCTCACGATGGGGCAGTTGCTGCATGATTCAACATGGGTAGCAGGCAGGCACCGGCTCCTGCCAAGCCGCCACAGATGCTCGGATCACGATCAAACAGCCAAACACACAATCGAAGGAGCAGTTCCATTGAGCTACCGCCAACAAGGATCACAAAACCGACGTGGTCAGGCAAGATGGCTACGCTAGGCTACATCTCCTATTCGTCAAAAGCATTCATTCATCCTCTGGGGCAGCACAAAGAGCAAGCCCTGAGACTGACACGCAGCCTGTCGGAAGATGAGTAGCCACGGCGGCTGCTGCTTTGATGCAGTTCTCTCTCTCAGCTGGTTGCCGGAGTTGTCGCTGAGAACAGCTGGCCTTTGGTGTAAAAGTGGGAGCCCATGCTGTACTGTAATTCCAGCAATCGCCATAAGTCCAAACAGAGCTAGGCTATCATCGGTCAACTTGGTACCGGTTCTCTGAGCAACAAGAAAACCAGGCTCATCAGCATAGGAAGCTGTCCAATGGACTGCAGCCCATACCTGTACCAACCCAGACACGTCAAGATTCAGCCCCCCCCCCACAGATAATTGCTGGGTACCCAAATAGGACAAGCAGGTCGTTAGAGAGCTGAGGCATATTGGTCAGAGCTGATTTAATGATCGATGGGCCATGTCCCTGCTGAATCATAAGCCAGCCAGAATCCTGAATCCGGACCTGCCACACGAAGACAGCAAAGCAGTCTGGGGTTTAACTGGCAGAGTTCAGTGCCAATCGACCTCACCCGCCAGGTCAAAGGCAGTCAAGCAGACTGCACTAGCAATCCGAGGCTTGAGCAGCTTTCAACCTCTGCACGTGCTCAACTGCACACAGCTGCCACTGATGTCATTGTACTCAGTTTTACTCACATTTTACTCGGTGCAAACCATCGCCTGGGACTGAAGCAAGAAACTGTTACCTTAACACCACCTTTCGCCAGAGGCAAAGCCGGGGGTGGGTGGCACGGGTGACAGCTGCCACCCCTGGCCTGGTAGGTGGGAGCCGAGTGTAACACCCGGTCGGGCGGCCAGGTGCTTGGCCAGGCTGCACGACACCCGCAGGCGCTTGGGGATGGGCCGCTCCTAGACCCCAATGCCATCACGACGCTCCAATCCTGGCTTCCCCACAGCCTCTTACAATACACCCAGGTGCATTAGAGCAATCCGCCGGCTGAGGCAACATCGCAACGATAAAACAGCATGTTTCAATAGCACAGAACAGCCAACAACAGCGTCTATGATTGACAACATATCAGCACCATGTACTCGGATTTTCACCTCCCCATTAGCAGTGAGGCTGGATGGGGGCCTGCATGCACTACGACTACAAGCTGTCTACACATCGCACGAGAAAACTAACATTGGCCGTTAGGTCTAAACCTGAATGCCAATTAATCAAACTACAGGTCGCATTCTGCAGGGTCTGGAAATTTAATTAATTAATCGAAAGCTGCCAGGCTGTGTTAACTTTCGGTTTACTCAGCATATACTCTAGTTTAAATTAAAAAGCATATAATTTTATTTTCATTCTTGAGATTTTGAGAATTGCAGTGGTACCATCGACATACAAGCAGGGGTCAAAACTCGAAGCAGCAAGAGGGAGCCAATCCTAAGAGTCAATGGCCAATACATCCCAATATATGCAAAGAGACATGTGAGATTTTCTCCTATTTTTATGACAACAGCAGACCCACCATTTTACGGGTGGTGCTGATCCATCACGGTGAGGGGGTAGCAACCTGCATTAAATAGTGTCGCGATGGCTAGGACCCATCCACTGTAGCTTTCTATTCCTGATGTTTCCGCCTCCAAACTGATGAGTGCTCTTTAAAGCAAGTGGCTGCTGTCGACACAGACAAATCAATACCGATCGGTTTTTCTGGAGGCTTTGGTCAGCTTAGCAGGCAAGTATGTATTTATCATGTCACCGCAAGATGCTAGCCGGCTGGGCCTGCTGAAGTCACTCGAGTAGCAGCAGCAGGAGGAAATCTCCAGCTGACCTGTTGGCCCTCTGCCGAGAAAGATCGGTCGGTCTGGCTGCCAACTAACCTTTTCTCTTAACATACCCATCGGGCAGTTGGGAGGGCTTTTGAGAGTTTTCTCAAGCACAAGGACACTCTCTTGTTAACCCCTAGCTGCTAAGCAACTGTCGCACAGATCAAGCATGTACCTCCATTGCTGTACGTAAATGCATTGCAGCAGACAAATCGGCAGCAAACAAGTCGAGCAATGCAAGTGGCTGCCTTAGATGGATTCCAATAGGTCCCGGTGGGTCGAGCTGCCAGTGTCTGAGGGCACCATGATAAAGTGTTGCCGGCAGCCAGCATAGTCGGCAGGCAACTGGGCCATACCGGCCAATGTCAACCAGGTCATGGACTAATTAGGCTGGAGGACCAGCCAAGTGGGTCAAAACTAAAGCAGGAAGTCAGACTGACTCTCGAATAGACCCTTGAGTGATAGGCAGCCGGCAAGGATCTCAAAAAAAGCAGGAGGACGGTGGTTCCAATAAATGCATAAAATATCAGCTAAGCCACAATTTTCAGCATGTGGGATAATGTCACTAGACAAGATTGCTTGGGGGTCTGGTCACTTTAAAAAACACTCAACTCCTGGAAGTGCAAGCATATAAACTCAAACATTCTTTCGTGTGTTTGCATTCCCCCCCCCCCCCCCCGTACAGATCCACATTGGCAAGCTGAGGTCAAGCGAGGGTCGTTGGGGGATCGGTGCTGATCCTACACTACAACCACAATCCAACTAAAATGGTCCCAGAAGGAGAAATGCCATCTACCAGCACCATCTACCATCTGGCCCCCTTTGATGGCTATGGCCAAACAGGCAGTCGTACACAGGTAGCTGCAAGAGCTGAGTATTATTCTGTCTGTAAAACTAACCCACTAGGACTATTTTGAATCAATGACCAGCTGCTGAGGAAATCCTTGCGGTCGAGTACACTCAAAATGGCAAAGGCCAGACAGACTAGCAGCAGCAACTAGGACCGCCCACCAGGGCCAAGCAAACGTCCTGCAGTCAGGCCTCTACTTAACCCTATGTAGCACTCTTAAAACCGAACTGTGATCTGATCGTTAAGTCTCAGCATGGCAGTTGATAGCTCTGCTTCTACTGCTTACATGATTCATCCCTCCCGATGGGAATAGACAATGACAGGTGTGGTTGGCCGGCTCTGATCGGTTTTGCATTCTTCCTTCAGCCTGCTACTGAAGGCACTCAGTACCTCTTGTCTAGTCACAATCAAGAACTGCAATTCTCTTGCACTGGCCTACCGCCAGAGGCAGATGGGCAGAGGGTCACCTGCATGCATGTCCAACACTGCCTTTCAATCTGACGGTCGTTGTTAAAATCGGCTCAAGACTGGTGCAATCATCTTTCATAGCTTCATAGTTTCCTTTTTATGGCTGTTATATAGGACCTGGTCAAGTAGTGAATCAGCTGCAGGCCACCACGACAAATGTGACACAAAAATCTTACTCACGTGAAGCTGGGCATAGAGAGCCATGGTAAGTTCAGTCCCATCGACCAATATCAGCTTCAGAGGCTTAGGCCCTTAGTGTCTGCCGCGCAAGACACTGACAAGTCAAGCTGATCGACGTCAGCAAGCCACCGGACCATCGGCAGCAGTCCACTGCATTGCTGCATTGCCAGTAGTGTCATTGGCAGAAGCCCACTGCCATGCTAGAAGTATGGCCCAGTCAGACGACTTGGGCAAGAGGAGGATATCATTCACTAATCAATACAAGCAGGGTAGCATGTAGGGTGGAAGCCAAACAGCATGGTCCATGGCTAGTTGGGCCTGCCTCAGGTCTGCATGGGCTAGAGTAGGTAGGTGCCAGAAAACAGCACAGGTATCGGTGTGTGCTCCCACACATAAGGATGTCAAATTGGCTGAGATATTCCTAGATGGTCTTATTCAATACTCACACGTGCTTGCTGCATGGCTAAGATCGCTGTCTGGCAATTTTTCCAGAAGAAAGCTGACCAGCCGGCCTGTGCATCGTGTCTAATAGCCTGCTAACAAATTCCGGCAGATGTCGAGTCTCTAAGAGGCAATACACTTAACCAATCCGAAGTGGCTGGGTTTGCAGGTACAGCAAATTACTGATGATGAACAGATTCGCTTTGCATTTCCTTGACAAGAAAAAATCTTGGTGAAAAGCCTCGTGGCCTGGTCCATACCGGTCTAACACGAAGCCTCTCCACTTAATCAGCAAACCAGTCCAGCTGAATGACAGTTGCTAAATACCCAACCGGTAGTGCCATGACCAGAGAAGGAGGCTGCATTTTGTTAAAGGAGCTTAGCATTCATGCCGAGTCTGCCAACCACATCGGAGAGGTGTGCCCTCACAGAAAGGCTGCCCACTAGCTTGACAGAAGGGGCCAGGCACAGCCTTAGCAACGCCCCTGGTCTGAGGAGTGCCAAGCTGGTTTGCTCACGAAGAAACCCTCATACACTCTCATGCACTAGAGCACCATGGCTTAAATGCATCCTTTACAAGTGGGCACGCACACTTGTCAAGAACCGACAGTGACTCGCAGGCAGTCTACCTGCCTGCGGGGGTGGTGGGAGGAGGCAGGGGACCCAAAGATAGGAATAGATTTCCATTTAAACTCGTTCCTGGATGCCGATCGATGGTGCTGCCTCTGCCAGGATTCGCGAATTGGATATCTCCCAAAGAAAGCCTAAACGGTGTACGAAAGAGGTAAAAGACGTATCTTTAGTATGTCCTGCATTGTTTCATACCGCCCAGCACGCTCTTCCTCGAGCACTACAGTGATTAATAATCTAGCTAAGTTAGTCATTAACCAGCCACAACTCTTGGGGCCACTCTTAAAATCAGCCAATGGAATGCCAGTTCGACATGCCATATATCCCTAATTATATAGGACATGGTTCTTAACTTATATACGACATATTAACGACATATATTAACGTATATACGACATGGTTCTTAACGTCACCCTTGAATTTTCGAGACTGAAATGTAAAGAGCCTAGAAAAAGATTGAGCTCTCTCAGGGCACTTTATCAAGTGTTTTATTATTAATATTATTATTGAGACCTTGGTGAAATTGAAAATTTCCTTACTGTAACCGATGCCTGCCACAAAGGTTTCATTCTATTTCTTTCATACCCCTAGGTCAATTGAAACTATGGTGGAGCAGCCATTTTCACTGGTTCCTAGCTTAATTTTAAGCATTACAGCAGTCACCTCACCTCCTTCGACAGCTCTTCGAATCTTTTATTCTGAATCCCTGCCATTCAGCCAATGGTTGCAGTCATCAGTCGATTTCCCCTACCAAGAGTTGCTACTGTTTGGGTTATTTTGATGTAACAAAGATTCTGAGTTCCAGAAATTGTCCCTTTCTCATATGCTCGGTGGTTTTAGCATTCATAATAATAATAATAATAATAATACATTTAATATAGTACCCTCAGAGAACTCCAAAATCTCTTTCTAGGCACTTTGCATTAGCCGCAAAGGAAGCACGATTCATGTCATTAAGCCAACCAACCATCTATGCACCAAATATCACTCTTTGGCTGGTTCATGCTTTCTTGAGGCTCACGTGCATGGCCTAGCCCACATCAAAGGCCACACTCTCGATCAGATATTCTATTACAATTGAAGCAGTAAGCTTCTACAACTAACACATTGTGCACATCTGAACCGGTGGGAATCCCTCTCTCTCTCTCTCTCTCTCTCTCTCTCTCTCTCTCTCTCTCTCTCTCTCTCTCTCTCTCTCTCTCTCTCTCTCTCTCTCTCTCTCTCACTCTCTCTGCAGCTTTTGATAACATTGATCACCAACTTGGCTGTGGTATCCTGATTTAAGCAGGCCCACATTTCTGCAACGTCATGCAGATACAAGTAGGAAGCTTTGCCAGTGGAGCTGATATTGTCATCTTATGAAAAGCCATTTTGGAACCGGGCAACCTGATTCTTTTCAGAAGTTACATGAGCTATCATGAACAAACTAATTTGGAGGCTTTCCTATTTCTAAGTAACATTCCTTTTGCATATAACCAGTCTTTTTCATCAACATTCAATTACAGGAAGTTTGCTGTCATCCAAGTGTAAATATCAGCAATACATGCTGCCGAGGAGCTGTGTTATTTATCTTTTGTTGAATGGCATGGAAGAATCAAAGCACAAGTACAGATGCGTGTAAAGCTTTCTGCTTGAAAATGAATATATAAAATGTGTTTGGCCATTTCAGCTGCAAGAAGAAAAGTATAAAATGTGGATACCAGTAGACTTAAAAAAATTCTTGGGCCACGTTGTACTTTAAACGTTTGCTTGATGATCGTTGGCAGTTGACTAATACTCTCTGAAGTCTCCCAGTGAGATAGGACCTAAACAATTTCAGTACAGTGTCAGTGATACTTAGAAATGATAACATTCGTGATATTCCGTCTTGACTTCTGTAATTTACTTCTTGCAGGTTTTCCTGCCGATGCAATAAGATGCTTACAGTTGATGCAGAAACTCGGCAGCTAGACTTGTTTGTCGTTAACGTTACAGCGACATATTTCACCACGTCTCAGCGATCTATACTGGCTACCTGTCAAGCAGGGTATCGACTTCAAGGTTCTGTCACTCAAGTCAAAGTCCCTTTATTATTTTGCCCGGTCTACTTACATGGAACACCGAACTGCTGCATCATGTTCAGCCTATTCGCGCCCTCAGGTCATGTGTGGACAATAAATTAGCTGTTCCATTCCTCCGCTTAAAGACAGTTGGCGACAGAAGCTTTAGCTCTGCAGGTGCTAGACCATGGAACTTGCTTCCACAATTCTCACACAGCGACAACTACTCTCCTACTGCCGACTATGGCTCATCCTTTTCAGCAGTCCTGAACTGCTACTTCTATGCTACTCACTACCTCAACTGCTCTCCTGACTCTGCTATGCTCCCACTTTCTCTTTGTTGCGTGAGACGAAGTCTTTTGGCTACCGAATGCGTACCGAAAGCCGCTTAGACTGTGAGTGCGCCATACAAAACTCTCCTGCGTAACATCCACATGGTTTTTATGACTTTGTGGAGTTACAGATGGAGATACATTAAATTACATTACCAGGCCTCCCATCGTACAACTCACTCCCCAGACTCAGGTCGGTAGGTTGTAGCTCTGACGAACTTTAAATCCCTTGGAGACTGTCCCTTTAGTTCTTAAGCTCTGAAAGTCTGAAACTCACTACCGACTGGCATAACGTCATCTCTTGATTTGAAGACGTAAAGCATAGCTAAAAGCCAACTTGCTCATCAAAGCCTCTATTGGCTCTATCCGAATGAATCGTCCTTTGCGTACTAGTAGGTGCTGAAATCGTGCATGTTATGACTGATCAGTAGACATTCTGCCTCTTTGGAATATGTGTGGTGTCTAGAGAGAGAGAGAGACTTGTTCCTCTTGAGGTTCTATATAAATGTTTTACTATTATAAGGCAACTGTACAGTATTCAATCAAAACCAGCTGCGCAAAGCTCTATTTATCCAAACCTGTCACTTGACAGAAGTTGTCCCAGAAAGGAACTTTTGAGTTTAGAGGTTTCCTTGATCAGATTTCCAACCTAGTCTTCCTGCAGGCTTGCCCTGCCCCCACAGAGGCCAATAACAGCAGCATCATGTGAAGGTTTGCTGGCAGAGCACGAACGAAGCCAAGGTGGGCCAGATGACACTGGCCGTGTAAGAGACAACATATTAGTAGGAAAACTGAAGGGCCGTGCCATGCAGTCAAGTCAGCAGAAAAACCTCTGTACGGTCTGTCTAAGAGGGGCCAGAGCGTAATGCCTTCATACCTACAAGAAGGTTGCTTCCTACGACGGAATGCAAGATAAGTTAACTTGAAAGACAACTCAAGTCGAATGATGCTTTCGGGTGCAGCCATTGTTTTGGATGATTGGACGAAGATAAAGCAGCAAAAGGAGACGAATTGAGCTAGTTTAGTCACATGCAGTGCAGCTACAGCTTCAAAGCTTGGCTGCCATTTTGTTTCGAGGGGAGCCCGGCAGTTGGTTATCTGGTTCCGGTTGTTACTTCGACCCCTGCAACCATAAAGACTAAGCAAGCCCAGCTTCATTCTACAGCCGTTCTAGCTAGGGCGTGTTCCACCCCCTGTCAGTGACATAGTTCCCCAACAAGCAAGAATATAGTAAGAGTATCTATACAGGCTAAAAGAATGCAGATACAGCTTAGGACCAGGTCGTTCACACACAAGTCAGTCGTGACTCTCTCAACTAATAGCTGAGCTGAACGGCATAAAGGAAGTCGAAGCCCTTCGCTTATACAGCATAGCCGATGTGCCCCTCTCCTTGCCAACTGCCTCGATGACAGCTCCAGGCCACGAGCGTGGGGATCCAACTAACTTTTATGCAATTCAACCAGATCAAGCATAGTATGCCATTCATTGCTAGAACATAAAAGATTCAAGCAAACCCAGGTATCAGCTCGATGAAGTTGCCTGAGTTGCTCAAAACTGGCTGAAGCCTCAGTGGCTTCAGGTGCCGACCAACTATATGCTCACTCGGTTCTAACCGTCCTCGTGCAACTCATGCTCCGATCTCACCTAGCAGCCCCCGAGTTGGCTGACAGGCTGTCAGGCAAGGCGGCTGCTCCCTTCGCTTGGGCATCAGATACTGTGGCATAACACTAATGAGCCTGATCTAATCCTTGCTAATCCATCATTACTAACGTTTTCATTGAGTCTGAAGCTAAAGTCGCATCAGCAGTGCCCAGCAAAAGCAGTGAAAACGGCAGCAGGCATAAACTAGACAGCCTAACCTGTACATGCTGTAGGTATCGAATAGCTAAAACGGCCTACCGTCCATCTTGCCAGCAGCTGATGCTTCTGTAGAAGCCTTACCTTTCGGCTTTCTTGATCGACAAAAACTGGCCCGCCTTTGACAAACACGGGCTCCATTGAAACATGGCATGCCTGTGCTTCTTGAATTGCAGACTTTGCCGACTCCCAGTTTTGCAGCTCATCACTATGACTGCTTGATGCTGCCTGTGCTCCCAAATGGCAAGTGGCAGAACAGTAGAGCTGGCACAGACATGCTGGACGTGAGGCCGGAGTGAAGAGGGCAGCCTCTTGTCTGTAGCCGACTGCAGTGATCACCTTGTCGTCGGTCCAGATTCGATTGGTACAGCTTGACTCTGCTGCAAATGAGATTACGTGCAGCTACATGTAGAGTTGCAATCAGAGCAGTTTAATATCGGGGACATTGGGTCAAAAGTGTAGCTCTTGCAAGGCAGTTTTGCTTTTTTGCATCATCAAACGGCTTTAGATCTGCAGTTCGTTCTGGCATAAATTGTAGGACAGGCCAAAAACAGAGAAAGAGAAAAGCCCACAAACTTAATGCAGTAATGTTGGCCGGCAAAATTGGAGGCATGCTCCAGCAAGGCAGCCAAGTTCTGCAGCTGCTGGGGGCATCATCAAACGATTTGCCTTCCTCGGTAGCAAAATATTGTTCTGATTACTGTGCAACTTTCGTGTCCATAAAAAGCCTGCTCTTATGATTGAGCAGACTGTGCAAGCTCAAACGACAGCAATAGGTTAAAATAACAGACAACAACTATTCCCATACCGAACAACAGCTGCTTTACTCTCCATACCGGCCGAGGAAATTCTAAGCATCTGTTTGCTATAAATTAGAAACAGCAGGCCCAAGATCATGATCCAGCACAGGTAGTACAGAAGGCAACCCAGGGTGACCTAGGTAGCCGTGGGTAGGAAGTGACAGAACAAAGGGCCAGCCAGACTAAGCTCAGTTAGTTGATAGTACTCAGATTTTTTGAGTTTATGCTCCTACCTTAATACAGCAGTTCGTTCAATACGACTTGGGCTCCTTAATGCTGAACACAAGCAAGCCTCGATGGTCTTTGGTGGCACTGAGAAAAGCA
The DNA here is from genome assembly GCA_009760855.2 of Cristatella mucedo. NCBI lineage: Eukaryota > Metazoa > Bryozoa > Phylactolaemata > Cristatellidae > Cristatella > Cristatella mucedo. Next base: position 555,407 of record WPIO01000159.1, read on the forward strand.
AATACTGAGAACACCATCCCGACAGGCCACCCCCCCCCCGATTTTCTGACTCACTATTAGCTAGTTTTTAGTGAAATTTTGAGGCTAATAACAGAATCCTTTGCAATTTCGGTAGTGGAAAAATCATCACCCGTGCTAACTAAACCAGCCAGGATCTAAGCCAAGGGCCTTTCATCCTAAAACCATAGCTAGGTACCTTACCTGTCCAAGCTCAACTGCTTAGGCAAGCATACCTCTTGCTCCCAATGCAGCCTGACAAAAGGTATACTTTGGAGTATCGGTGCTCGACCACAGAATGCCTAGGTAGAAGGACCTTTGACCATGTGAAACTCATCCAGAACGGTGGAAGCATTCGATGAAGTCTGCATTGGTCATTTTTTGGCACGTGAAATGGACTCTAGTGATTCTATAGTGAAATGGTGAGAAAACATCAACGGAACGACTCGTGCATGCATGCATGCTTGCTTGTGCGTATGCAGCTTGCACCGGGCACTTTCATAGAATGGTTCTAAGGTGTCCAACGGTTGCAGCCAGCTAATTAGCATAGCCTGCATTCGATGCAGAGGCAAGCCAGAGTCAAAACCACGACCGATGAGCCCCCCACCCCAGTGTTTGGCTTTCAGCTGTTCGCTAGGTTTCTGTTCACTCCCTTTCCATCCGATCTGTCTCCCGTTCTGTCTGTCTCAGTCCATCAGCTCAGTTAGCTTGTTCTCAATCCATCACGTGTCCCCTCCAATGAAGAGGATGCTTATTACGAAACCTCACAACAAGGAGGAACCAGCTAGCTTACTTAGCCTTCGTGAGCACCTACAGCTTGATGCGAAAATAACAGATATAACTAGGCAGAGCTTACTTCACGATTTTAATTGAGTCCAATAGTCATGTATATTGGCATACAGGTATATTGTCCAAGACTCTCTGGGTCCACCTCAGATTATGTGAGCGATAGGGAAAGCTGTTTGCTCACATGAGAGTGTGCTTCAAGGACAGTTAATTCAAAAGCGAAACCCAAGACTTTAGAGCTGATGAGAGCGTATGGGTAGATGGTCCAGTCACCTACACACTGGCTACCACTTAGCCCTGCCAAATAGCAGGAGACAAGCTGGCTAGACGAAGCCAGAGGCTCATATCTTAAAATCAGAGGCTCGGACCAGTTGACCTAATAGGTCTGGGGGAAGCCGGAGGGAGGGGGTCCAGGAGATGGCTAGTGTGAGTGCACTAGCTGCATGAAGCTAAGAGCCAACATCGTCATGCAGGAAGAAGGCCGCGGCTCTTGCATAAAGCAGCTAAAAGTTTAGCTTTGATTAAGGTGGGGTTCGACAGATTATTGCAATCCGCCTCAATCCACTTTAATTAAGGGGTCGGAAATCGGTGGTGATTAGCTCGAATTTCGAGTGAATGTTGCATTACACTATCCTTGAAATGTACCCACCAAATTCCGTGCCATTTCGTGAGCGTGTTGATACAATTCCCTGCAATTGACTGTTACGATCGGAACGAATACCTCAATTCACTGCCAGAGGAGCTGATGGTTGCAGTCGATATCACTGGATTGCATGAGAACTCGCGCATGCGAAATGGTGAGAAATTGTGTCGGTAAGCTTGAACAACGGTGGACTTTAATGAGCAATCCAGATAGTGGCTTCGCAAAACCAATTGTTAAAGACTTTCGGTGGATTCCAGTGGATTTCGGTAACGGCCAGCGTCTTCGGAGTCATTTGCATTACACAGCCTGAGTGCGATGGCAAGAAATTTGGTGGGTACATTATAAAAGACCATGTACTGCAATATTCACTCGAAATTCCAGCTTTGCACTGCTGATTTCCGGTCGATTTTGGTATTGTAAGAGCGAATTTCGCGGATTTCGGTGATTCATCGAACCTGAAAGGAGCACCCACTGGACTCGGCTGCAGCATCCACTGGGCCATGAAGTTAGTCCTTGGATGCTCAGTAGCCACTGAGTGATGCAGTCACATGCATCTAAAAGACTTCGGCCTGAAAGTAGTTTCGACAGCGTTTATAATAACACACCGAATGGGCAGGTAAGCTAAACACGGTGTCGGCTGGCTCAAGACGATCGCTGACTCGACCATGAAGTTTCTATGGGCAGGAGAAGGTCTAGAGCCAGTCTTTTTCTAAAGCATGCACCGAATGGCACAGCAGCCCACAGAAAAAAGACGTAAAACATCTAAGGGAGCTCTGCCCACACAGCACGGCAGATCAGAGCACTCATTCGGTAGGGCCAGCCTGGCTTATTGCCACCGATCTGCCAACGGTGCTCTTAAGTGAGAGAGACTGCATGAATGGGCCTTCTGTGGGCTGGCTACATGGTGGTGGTGGCCAATACTGGTAGCCAATGGAGGGGGGGGGAGGAGAGGAGGCTGAAAGCTTGAGGTTGGTGCCGTGCTAAATATACCAGTGCATCAACAGGTTAATGAGTCGGCAGTATTGGCACAGGCGGCTCTTTCGTTGGATGCTCAATATTTGAAGGTCTTATCGACAAAATGGCGACCCGAAAGACAGTTGCCGGTGCCCCACGTGACAGCCACGTCGGCCTCATGGGTTTACCTAGGAACTGTGCAAACAAGCTGTACCTTGACCCTCCTAGCAGGACAGGTAAGCTGGTAGGTACAGGAAGTGGAAGTAGAGGGTTGGGGAGGATCTTCAGCCCCACCACCGGGCCACTCACTTACATGTGACGAGAGTGCAACTACTCGGCTGAGTTCAGGCATCCAGCTGCCCACCGGGGCACGGCAGTCGGGGAGAGTGGGCTGGAATAAATTCCAGGTCGTGGCTACCCTGCCTCTGCCTCTCTCCTTCCGGCTCAGTTGTTCTCTCCCCTTGTCCCATCCGACCTATTAAGTTGCACCATTTTTTCACCGTCCTGCCCAGGCGTCGTCCTCTCACTTTTCCAGGCAGTCGGCGAGAGCTCGTTCAGCACCAGATATCCTTTCCTCTGGGCAGGGCTTCTTTGTTCATAGCTGATGCTCATTAATAATACCTTCCCCCTCATTGTGCCCAGGTCATTGTGCCCTCGTCGGTGACATGCAAGGCTCTCACTGCTGCAGACGGTTGCTTCGACCGCGATCTCGCTGGCCTGCCTGCCACTGCTTCGGAAGTTCGCCAGTTGGGTCGCCGAGTGTCTCAGAGTTCAGCTGCTGCCGGTCTAAAGATGGCCGACCACTGCGAGAACCTGCCGAGCACTGGGCCACCTGTCTGTTCTTTCTGTCTCGAGCCTTGGACGTTTGGGGACGCCTGCTTCAGCCACGGGAATTTGACGACATGCACAGCATTGCCCACCCCTCAAGCTGACTGCCACTTCCTTGCCTCGAGGCAGAGCTCGTGCTTAGCACACGTGAAGGCAGTTCACCGAGATATTTTAAAGGCATGTAGGGTGGTTCATATCTTAGCTGAGCGATAAGGTGCTTGCTTTTCACAACCCAAGTCGTGGTTCGAGTCCTCCAGTGGACGATTCTTTCTTGCCCACTGCTAGCAGTGGCAATAACCATTAAGTCTCTTCTGTCACTTTACGAGGCTGTTAAATCGGCAAGCATTTGTTTTTCATTTCATTTGCACGGGCCAGTTGCAGAAGCTTCTATTCACGTCAAAGGTGAGCAGAGTCGTGCCCGGTGACGGCTGACCAGTGGTAGGTACCGGTTGCCGGCTGCGATGGCCCGATGAAAACGCATTGCAGTACGTTGCCGGCATTCCAACATTAACAGCAAGCTGCACACAGACCACTTTGAGCTACATCCACGTCGTCCATCAATGCTGCCAAGCCAGAACCAAGCCGAAGGGGCAGTCCAGGATAGAGAATCGTCGTCTGGGACTGAAGAGTGAGTGGGCTGCCAGTGACTGGCTGCATTGCCCGAACATCGGCGGATGACCGTCTAGCAATGGGCACAGTCTATCGACAGACTGTGGGCAGCAACGCACGGCACGAAAACCGGATGCCCCGTGGACCTCTTTATGCCCACCTCCAGGACAAATCTCATAGCACCTATTGACAATGACCCACCGGCCCTGCATCGACTAACCGTGCCTGCAGTCCAAGCTTGTGGCCATTGCGGTAGTGACACGATCAGAGCCGACAACTGGAGCTGGCTTCAAAGCACTGCTGCGTCGACAGCAGCACAAGCAGAGCCTATGAGAGCTACTTTTTAACGAGTTCGCTTCTGACGTGGGTGCGGCCTTTTTGCAGCGATTTCTGCTGCTCTGAGCTGACAGCCCCTACCGAAGCTATGCATACCACACCCTGGCGAGCTGCTCTGCTCGAGAGTGCAGCGGCACCAGCAGCAGCGAGGCAGCAGTAGCATGGTAGCGGCACCAGCAGCGTGGCGGCAGCAGTAGGGGACGTGAAGGAAGCTCACCTGAAGCACCAACAGCAGCAAGACAGGCAGGCAGGCAGGGGGGGGGGGCTGCAGCAAGTTTGCTCACCCCTCGCAGCACTGACGCTTCATACAGCTCGGGCTCGATTTTACCGATGTCACAAGATGCCAACTGGGCCTGTTTTCTACGAACTGACTGCATACAGTTCAGATCTACGAGGAAGCTCCACGGGTGCTGGCTGGCTGGCTTCTAGAACCAAGCATCGGCTGGTCGTCGTGCCTCGATGGCCGTCTTGGCCAGGATGTGGTTAGGTTACAGGGTTCTTTCCGGGTAGCAAACGACAGCACGAAAGACTTGACACATGCACCCGGTTCAAGCCACCCGAACCAGGGCCTACTGCCAACAGCATGTAGATTCCAAAAAGGCTGCAGCCAACAACAACAGCTTTCGCTAGAGCAAGTCGACCGACATGTGGGCAGAGCATCCAGGATTCAGCCAAGTGACAGCATGGTGGATATGTGGCCTTTACAACCAAAGCCTGTCAAGCCACTGGCGAGGGAGAGGAGCAAGAGAGAGAGAGAGAGAGAGAGAGAGAGAGAGAGAGAGAGAGAGAGAGAGAGAGAGACAGACAGACAGACAGACAGACAGACAGACAGACAGACAGACAGACAGACAGACAGACAGACAGACAGGCAGGCACGGAGAAAGTGTGACACATAGAGATAATGAGACACAGGGAGACAGTGAGACATTGAGAGACAATGAGACACAGAGGGAGAGAGAGTGTGTGTGAGAGAGGGAAGAGAGAGATACCGAGAGAAACAGTAGAGGTGGAGGGGAACGGGCCAGTGTGCCTTGAACACTAGGCAACGGGTGCAGTCTTAGTGGATGAGGACAAGGAGGAGGAGGAAGAGGAGGAGGAGGAGGAGGTGGACGATGAGGAAGAGATGGAGAATGAGAAAGAGGTGGGGTATATGGAGGGCTGGGAATTCGGGAATTAGATCTGGGCAAGCTCAATTACTAAGCCACTCCTCCCTCACATCTCGGCAGACTAGCTAGCTATACTGAGACAGTAACCTCGGTGGAGCAGCTCACTTGCCACCTTGTAAGTCGGTAATGGGTAATTGGAACATGCCACCAAGGAGTGCCAAAAAACCACTAGAATCCTGTCTGGAGGCAGCCGCCGATGGCAGCCGAGGCACTGCAAGGCAGCCAGCTGCTTGATTACATGGACTCGGTCGAACAATGGTCGCAGCTAGCAGATTGCATCGCACCTTTCACGGTGGCCTCTCGGACGAACAATGGCATGCTGCAACCATTTCGGTAGTGCATTGCGTAAGCAGAGTCTTTCTAAGTCAATGTCCACAGCCTGCCGGTCTCCCCCCCACCTTGACGTGTACATAACCGTCAAGCAGGTAGCTGCCGGGTCTAGGAACACGATCTGGCCGGTCCCTTTGAAGCTCCGACCGACATCGACATAAGTCCGAGGGTCTGCCTCCTCACTCCTGGCATCAAGCTGTTGCTAGAACACTGCGTGTCCACGAGCTGTCGGGTCTAGGGAGGCATCTAACGGGCACAGTGTATGACGTGAGCTTCAATTCTTGTGAGGCCGACACGTGGGCAGGCAGTATCGAATAGCGTCGTAAGACTGGGGGGGATGTACCGGGGCTGCTGTACAAAACACTAAGACTGAAAGAATGCACGTACCGCCAGCCAGCCAGCATAGTCCCAGACGCAGGACGCTGGGCTTACGCAAACCACGGGATGGTACGCTCACAGGAACCTGACTAAAAACAGCGCCGCTTTCTGGGTAGGTCCGATCTACATTCTGCCACGTTCATCAGAATGGTATCTACTGCTTTAGTAAGTACCGGCTCCAAAGGCATAGTCCAGGGCCAGACGTAAGAGTCACAGGACGAGCCTCGATGGCTGCACAAGGTCGTCGAATTGAGAGGGGGATAAGGCCAGCACATACGTGACATGGCCTGGTTATTAACCACTTGGCCTATGGCGACTTTTGCTACGTCAACCTGCTCTTTGCTACGAACGAGTGCACCGAATGTAGGCTCCGACTTGTGACTCACGACTTCCATTCAGGAGTATTTTGTTAGTCATGTGCCAGTCTTTTCGCATGATGAGCATCTACTTTCGTTGGGGTCAATCAGCAGAAAGCCAACAACACTAGCCACCTCTCTCTCTCTGTCTCTCTCTCTGTCTCTCTCTGTCTCTCTGTGTCTCTCCTCTGTCTCTCTCTGTCTCTCTGTGTCTCTCTGTGTCTCTCTCTCTGTGTCTCTCTCTCTGTCTCTCTCTCTCTCTGTCTCTCTCTCTGTCTCTCTCTCTGTCTCTCTCTCTGTCTCTCTCTCTCTCTCTCTCTCTCTCTCTGTCTCTCTGTCTCTCTCTCTCTCTCTCTCTCTCTCTCTCTCTCTCTCTCTCTCTCTCTCTCTCTCTCTCTCTCTCTCTCTCTCTCTCTCTGTCTCTCTCTCTCTCTCTCTCTCTCTCTCGTCTCTCTCTTCTCCTCTCTCTCTCTCTGTCTCTCTCTCTCGTCTCTCTCTCTCTCTCTCTCTCTCTCTCTCTCTCTCTCTCTCTCTCTCTCTCTCTCTCTCTCTCTCTCTCTCTCTCTCTCTCTCTCTCTCTGTGTCTCTCTCTCTGTCTCTCTCTCTCTCTCTCTCTCTCTCTCTCTCTCTCTCTCTCTCTCTCTCTCTCTCTCTCTGTCTCTCTCTCTCTCTCTCTCTCTCTCTGTCTCTGTCTCTCTCTGTCTCTCTCTGTCTCTCTGTCTGTCTGTCTGTCTGTCTGTCTGTCTGTCTGTCTCTCTCTCTCTCTCTCTCTCTCTCTCTCTCTCTCTCTCTCTCTCTCTCTGTCTCTGTCTCTGTCTGTCTCTGTCTCTGTCTCTGTCTCTCTCTCTCTTTCTCTCTCTCTCTCTCGGTGCATCAGCCTGCCTAAAATCGTTGGCTGAGGCGTGAACCCAAAAGCAGCCTCTGGACACCTGATAATCAACACCGCAAGTTTCAAGTCACGTGCTGGTGCATGATGAAGCAGATGAGGTTCCGACGGCAAAGCCGGGGGCAGTTACCATTAGTCACAGCGATGCAGTCGGCAGCCAGCTTTTGCCACACCAGGCTCATCAGAAGCTGATATCATCAGCAGCACTCGTCTTGCGTAGGACAGCCGCCGGGCGATCGGCGCTCGATCGAAGGCTCTGCAGCTTGCCGGCGACGGAAACACCTTCGGCTGCTGCGTCTGCTCTCCCAAAAACGCTCGCACTCAGTCGGCCTTGCTCGGGCCTTGACGAGAAGCCGCTCGCTGAGCCCGGGCGGCGGTGTTGCGTGTCGAATGCATATGCGAAAAGCGGCCCAAGGCCGCGAGCGAGGCGCCGCCGCGTCTTTCGGGCAGCTCATCGCGTGCGAGGCTGCTATGAATAGACCTAGCTACTCGAAGCTGGCGGCCGCCCGCATATCCGCGGAGCGCTCTGCCGCGCCCGTGGGCACAGCTCAAGCAATGGTTTCTCGCGTTGCCCCTAGCGCAGCTCCTCGGCGGGCTGCCTGCTGCGTCCGAACCGGGACGGACAGCGAGCGAGCGAGCGCCCGGGTCACGGGGGGATTGCAGGCTTTACGGTGCGGTGAATTCCGACAGGCGGGCAGTCGCAGCATCGCCGAACGACGGAGCGCCGACACCAGGTCGCCGGAGAAGACGGCACGAGTCGGCGAGAGCGGAAAAAGGCCGTCGGGTCGCCACGGTAACCGCGGCGGCTCAACTATTAAGCGCGAGAGCGGCGGAGGCAGGCAGGCAGGCGGCCGGCGCGGCGAACTCACGGCACGGGCCCGCGACCGAGTCCAGGCACTCGGCGCTGAGCTGCAGACGTCCGACTCTCGCGCCAAGTCTGCTCGATCTGCTCAGCAGCTCCGAGCATTCGCCCAGCAGCTCTTGGAACAGGCCGTCGGCGAGCAGCGAGAGGTCGGCTATCTGCCTCACGGCCTGCACGAGGCAGCCGTTCGCGACCGCTTCGTGCTCGCCGCCCAGCGAGATTCCAGCCTTCTCCAAGGCTCCTCGCCTCACGTGCACGGGCTTGACAGATCTCTTTACGAACGGCATTCGTTACTGGGCAGCAGCGGTGGCTGGCGGAGGAGCGGCGTCGAGCGATCGGGCGAGCGGTGGACCATGACGCAGCCGACGCCGCGGCCAAACCGGTTCGATACGGCGCGCTGCATGCGAGTCAGCAGCCGACGAGCGGAAACTCTTGTGTAGGTGGAGTTAACTACCGCGCCCGGCCTCCTTTTGCGTGAATCCTATTGGCGCCGGCGTCGTACGCTGCGGGACTGCCGAGCGTCGGTGATCTCGTCGCCCCGCCTCCAGTCATCGCTATCGCGGCTTATTTATTTCTGTTTACGCGCTAGGCATTGTGAGCGACGAGCCGCAGCAGAATAAAACAGCCATTTGCCTATGGGCAAACATTAAATGACTGGGGGAGGTTGTCGCTTACAAAGCAGCAAAGCACACCATTGTGCTGGGCAGCGAACGCCGCGCCAAAAACGCCAGCGGCCGCTATCGCCGCCTACTCTCGTACGGTCGCAGCGAGAGGCGGGCGGACGGGAGGGGGAGCAACGCGTTTAGCTACGCGCAGTCTACAGGAGTCGGCCGCAGTTATGCAACACGAGCCTACCGAGGGTCTCAGCCAACTCGTAGCGATGCCCCTCCCCCCTCGGTTTTTATGGCGGAGCCGGCGGCGACGCCGTCGGGGGGAATTAGAAATGCTAACGCAGCCGAAATTGAGCGAGCCGCGCGACAGCAGAGTACTGCCGCTTTTTAAGATGTCGAAGCACCAAATTAAACCCGCAATGAGAATTGAATCAAAGCGCGAGTACGAAAAGCCCGGGTTATCGCGCGTCGGACCTCGCAACCGTCGGGCTCAGCCTGCTCCCAGAACTTAAGTAAGACACCGGAGACGCGCCTGCTTGGCCCAAGCTAGCGCGAGGCGAAAAGCCACGCCCAGTGCCGTCGCCCTGCGCTTTGAGCCTTTGCTTCTCCGCGGACGCAGCTATCGTCGCGTGGGCGTGGACCGCCCTCCCCCTCCCCGCTCTCGAGTTTCGCCGCAAGGCTTCTCTGCCTGTGAGCGCTGAGGGCACCGCAAGCCGCGGGCCTACGTTACGCAGACCTTGAGGCGGAGGGCAGCGGACGTTATCGAGCGACGTCGCGCCCGGCTGCGCGGCGGGTGCGGCCGCGCCGACTGCAGTTGGCCAGAGTTTTAGGCTCTGTAGCCTCTGCTCCGACTGCAGTTGCTCTGGGCGGCACGAAGCGAGACAGCGGCGCAAATTAAATGTAGCCGCAATCGTTTCCCCGACACCCCACCCATTGCTTCCGCGCCACCGCGCATCGCACGACGGCACGCAAGCGCGGAGAACGCGCATCGGCCTGGCGGTACGCAGTAAAGCGTTGGCTCGCTACATCAGCCAAGGTACGACTGCCGAGACTCGCATTTCCTGAATTATAATGACTAGATTAAGGTTAGTTAATCGTCTGTGGCTAGGCTGCATGAAAGTCGAATTCACGCGCTGCCCGGATAGTTGCGTTCTAGGCTGTTCGCTGCTAGGCGGTCTCGTCGTGCTCGGAGAGCAGAAATGCGAGCTTCGCGCTCCGGCCGCTGCTGCTGATGGACACTGGCAACACTTCGCCGCTGTCAAAAAGACTGTCCTACTCTGTGGACATGGACTGTCTGTATTCAGGCCCGGTCGCTCTAACTTGTTTCAGGGTTCCGCTACCGTCGGCACACTACCTGCGCGTGTGCATTGGCGATGCACCCGCCAGTGGCCGGCCGCGACTCGCCGCCCCAGGCTTCGCCCGCATTCGTTGCGCATCGGCGAGGACTGGCGGCGTTGCGAGCGCCGCGTTTGCGGCCCGAGGACACTGGCGCCGAAGCGGCTGCAAGCAGAGCGTTTGCTAAAACACGGGATAAAAAGGGCCAACCTTGAAAAGGTATGCCCAGCGAAAACCATCTTCGTTTTCAGAGGTTACGCGGTTTTAGAGGCGTCCGGAGGTTATTGGCGACTGCACGGCGTTGTACGGATCAAACTAAGGCCATGCGTACGTTGCTGTGGAACGCATAGGAGAAACTACGGCGGCGCGAGTCGACAGAGTGGTCGGAGCCAGCGGAAACCGAATCGACTAGAAAATAGCTTTCTCTAGACGAAGACTGCAGACGCGAGCACCGGCGAAGCCAGGGGGCAGGGGGCATTTGCCCCATTCCCGAAAGGGGGCAGCGACCTAGGCCGCCTCCTATTCCTACGCCCCGACCGTCGCCAACGACGAAATTACGTCCTAATTCTACTCGAGGAGCTACCGCCGAGTTTAAATGGACGCAATGATTTTCCGAAACTGATTTCTCATTCGTTGCGGGTCTAGCCCCGAAAAAAAAGTCTTGCGGGTCCTACGTAAAAATTTTGGCAGGTCTTGCCCCCTCCAGGGCGAAATCCCGGCTCAGCCGCTGGACGTGGACACCGTCGCTACGATGTCGCTGCCGCCGCTGCTGCAGATCTGAGAACATAGCCGACCGGCTTCACTTTTAATTTATTCGCTGCGAGACATCCAGGCTGCTTCCATGCGAGTATTTTTCCTCTCACTCTTCCGACCTATTTATTCATCAAGAGCAGGCCCGACCAACTGTATCGAAAGTGTAGGCTACTTGCGTGTGTGCACATCCAGCACGCGATCGTGAGCGATCGCTGGGAAATGCGTCCATCGCAGGGTTCTATGTAAAGGAGAGCACGGACCGTTAAGTGTTCCTTGTCCGTTGCAGAGTGCTCTTCCGAAAACCAAAGTTCTTGTGAACAACGTATACGGAAACTGATACAGCAAGGACTTTTTAAAGCTTACCTGTCTGTTGTGTGACCGTAGCGCCTAAGACATCACATGCCTGTGGACAGATAAACGCTTGTTGCTTTAGGCTGATGGGTTTGCCACGCTGGCGGAGGCATTAGATACGCCGGCTGCTAGTAATCTGCTTATTAGTTGCGATCATGCATACCTATTGTCACTTCGTTATCGTAGTTCAAATGCATTTCTAGATGCTATTGCTGTTGCTAAGATCCGTGAATTATACACTAATGAAAGCAAAGCGCCCCGGAGCCGCAACGGGCCCGGGGGGGGGGGGGCGCTAGCTGAGACGTCGCTCGGTTGGCGGGAGCTGCGAGCTGAGTACTCGCTTGTTTGGTATTCCTAACATTGATTCGAACCACTCAGCACGCTCCCCCCAAAGCGTCACTGTAATCTTCACTCAATGTGCAATTAAACCCTATTAATAAGCGACCTTATTTCTGAAAAAGGTCTCGACCTACTCACCTTAACTGAAACTTGACTAATAAACTGCCCGACAATTAAAGACGAAACCCAGACTGGTTTCTTTTTCTTTCACACCTATACATTAATCAAAACTGGAGGTGGAGTTGTTATTATTATGCACTCGAAATTTATCTTCAAGCCATTTTCAGTACTCTCGAAACAGTATTTCGAATCGATTGTCTTGATTTCACCCGGAAACAAGCTGCCGATGGTGGCAGTAGTCTATCGCCCACCAGGTACCAAATCCTCCTTTATCTCAGATTTCTCTGATCTTATTTCGATTATATGTGCAAGAAATCCATATTTCCTTATAATTGGTGATTTCAACATTCATTTCTATAACTTATGTGACGACTTCAGAATTGAATTTTTCGTGCACTGATTGACTCATTGTTTCTTGTGGCTGATGTGCATGCCCTACTCACATCAAGGGCCACACACTCAACCAAATTTTCTCATACAAATGCACATTGTCATCACCAATTATTACAAAATTTTCCTTATCTGACCACATGCAGATCTCATTCAATCTACAATGTGCGCCCTCCTCCTCCTCCTCATCTAAAACCACGTGGAAATCGCGAAGCCTCAAGACTCTTAATACGGGTGCTGTTCGTGCGAGAATATCGGCTTCGCCTCTGCTGCTCAGTCCCCCTTCCAACCTGTCATCGTTGGTAGATTGTTACAACACGACTCTAGCTGACATGCTCGACGAGTTTGCACCTCTGACTAAGCGCACCTTTCGCCCAGACGGCCTACGGTTTCCCAAAGACATTAAACTAGCTAGGTCAACAAAGTGCAAGCTTGAAAAAGCATACGAAAGATCAGGACTGACTGTTCATAGCTAGTGATACGAGGACTAATGTAGATCGTACCAATCGATCCTAGCAAAGGCTAAGTCTAGCTTCTATGAAAGCAATGTTAAACCACAGATTCACAATCCAAAAGTGCTAATGTCGGCGATCAACCACCTTCTCAACCGCTCGCAGGTTAGCTCCTTGCCTAGCGATCCCTATGATGATCTAGCTGATCGATTCTCTAGCTACATTGTCAACAAGATAGACACGATCAGGGAGTCCATCCCTAGGGTGGCGACGACCTCCGCCCCCTGGAATCATGTCCCTTAATTCCATGCAGCACCTCAATGTCTACGTTCAAGGAGGCCACTAATGACCTCGTCCTGAAGTTCATATAACAACTATATAAGACAACTAGTCTTGTGGACGCAGGTCACAACTCGAGAAAGCAACACTAGACCAAGAGAACTTGAGCAACTTACGGCCAGTCTCCCTTCTACTATTTCTGTCAAAGACACTAGAACGAGTCTTGGTAAAGCAGCTAAACTCATATATTGAAACTTCAGACCTTACTAGTAAGTTCCAATCAGGTTTTAGAGCTAATCACTCCACAGAGTCGGAATTGCTTCAGGTGTATGACGGCCTACTTAGGAATAAAGACTTAGGTAGAACCTCTGAATGCTTTGCTTGACCTTTCGGCAGCATTTGATACTGACGATCACCAAGTCTTTCCTGTGCGCCTCTCGTCTCGCGTGGCCATCACTGGCACTGCATTGCAATGGTTCAAGTCCTATCTCAGTGGGAGACTCCAGAGTGTTGATGCGAATGGAAAAGGTCACCCGAGAAACCTCTGAAATATGGGGTACCTCAGGCCGCCGTGTTTCGTCCAGTTCTTTTTACGGTTTCTCCCTCTTGCCGATCTTGCCAATCACAATCTAGGCTCTCACTTCTACTCAGATGATACTCAATACTACCTTTGCTTTGATCCCTCCCAGCCGTCTAGCACGTCGAATTCTCTCAACTCCCTTGCTGCGTGTATTGATGACATCCCACAGAAATGGCAGCAAATTTTCTTAAATTGGATGATGATAAAACTAAATTACTCGTTGTGGGCAAACCAAGTAGGATTCAGAAATTTGAAAGGCTCACAATCGGCTTTGCCAGCATATCTCCTGTTGAATCTGCACGAAATCAATGTGTCGTGTTCCAAAGTGACCTTTCGCTAGACGACCACCTTACAGATGGTTCATAACTACGCAGCTAGGCTTGTCTGTCGTGAGCATTGCAGTTGCCACATCTCACCACTTCTCGCCGACCTGCACTGGCTCTCAGGCAAGCAACGCATCGCCTTCAAGGTTTTTTCATTCCCTTTCAGGTCTCTCCATCCTTTGTCTCCAGACTACCTATCAGATCTACTTCGCCACCAGGCTAAGCATCGTAGCGCCCGACTTCGGAATCTAATTGTTTACTTATACCTCCTGCAAACCTCAAATCCTTTGAAAACCGCACTTTTAGTTCGCATGGCGGACCGTACACGCTGGATAGGAGGCTTTGATGTTGAGTGAAGCACTTCAACTCACTCCGCTCAAATAAAAATTGGAGGAAATCTCAGAAATCTTTTGAAACCGTGCGAAACGCAACTGCGTGATACTGGGTGGGTACATTATTAACGACCCCGTACTGATGTTTGTCACAGCATTTAGTCAGTCCGTGGGATTCGTCTTTGCTATGCTTATGCTTGCTGACAATTCGAACGCTGCGACTAACCATATATGCATGTTGACCCTGTGCACGTCATCGCTAAACGCGTTATGCTAGTTGAAATTGAGCATTCTACCCCTCACCAATCGATCATGCTTCCTGTACAGCGTTTACGTAAAGTGTTTAGAGAAAGAGATGAAGTTCTCTGAGGGTGCTATACATATACAGTATTATTGTTACTACAACATTCACCCGAAATTAGAGCGTGGCACTGCTGGTTTCCAGCCGATTTGCACTTAATTGCAATAGATTGTGGAGACTCATTGCGCCCGCGCATGGAAAGTCTGAACAGTTTCGGCACGCGGAGTGACCAGCTGTCCCCCACTTCCGGCGCACGAGCAGCTCGATCTGTGCGACGACGAGCGCTCGCGAGCTTAA
>WPIO01000159.1:572500-592500 GCA_009760855.2 Cristatella mucedo
TATTTCCGTCTGTAGCTCCACAAACATTATATGGGAGTCTTTTTTATATCGCACTCACAGCCTAAGCGGCTTTCGCTACGCATTCCGTAGCCAACAGAATTCATCTCATGCAACAAAAAGAAAGTGGCAAGCATTGCAGAGTCAGGAGAGCAGTTTAAGTTGTGAGTAGCAGCAGTTCAGGACCGCTGAAAAGGCTGAGCCATAGTCGGCAGCAGAAGAGTAGAGCTCGTGGTGTAAGAATTGTGGAAGCAAGTTCCACAGTATAGGACCTGCAGAATTAAAGCTTCTGTCGCCAATGGTCTTTAAGCAGAGGAATGGAACAGCTAATTTATTGTCCGTGCAGGACGTGAGGGCACGAGGAGGCTGAAACTGGTGCAGCAGTTCAGCTAGGTACGAAGGAGCCAAGCCATGGCGGGCCTTGTGGGCCAGCGTAACAACTTTTCTCTGTAACCGTTGATCAACTGTGCAGCCATCCTAGCTCTTTTAGCAAAGGAGACAAATGGTCAAACCTCTGGGATTTGAAAGCTAGCCTTGCAGCCATATTCATAGCCATTTGTAGTTGCCTAGTCACCTTTTTTGGTAGCCCGGCCAAAAGGGAATTACAATAATCAAGCTGAGGCAGAACTAAGGAGCTAGTAAAATTTTTTTGCAAGCCACTTGGAAGACAGCTCCTTATCTTAGATAAAGATTGGACGTGATGGCTAGCTGTAGAAGCAGTCTTCTGAGTGAAGCTTTTAAAATTGAGGTAGCTGTTGACGTACTACTTGGTTTACTTCAGTCGCAGAGCTCGGACGTATTGCATAGCATAGACCCAGTGGACGCGTGACGACGCAATCGGTGCTTGAGCGGTGTCGCCTCGCCCTCAAGCAAAACGCGAAGCAAAGGCTAGCTTATCCAATGACCTCATTTGCACAGCGGCAGAAGAGCCTGAGTGGTGAGCACTCCCAATTGCGGAGAACTCGAAGCCACTACTTGGGTCGTAAACTGCGTGCACCTGCTACTCCAGGGCTACGACCCAGATCCTAGGAAAGGCAGTGTTCTGTAGGCAGTGCGATTGTGCAGTTTACTAGGAAGCCGATCGGAGGTAACTCAGCGGGCGTGTGACGTGTACGTCACGCAGCGGGCATGTGACTTGAAGGCGGCTGCAGGAAAAAAAGAGTCGGGCTCATCTAACACACGACTACCAGGGCGGCTGGAACACGTAGCTAGCGGTGCGCCACTCTTCAAATTATGCACGGGTCCAAGGAAACAGCACAGTTCAAGAAGGGTCGCAGACTGCACCGGCATGACTCATTCAACTGTTACAGTCATCTAACGAATCTCGTTAATTGAGCAGACGTCATTACGTAATCACCACAGCTGCAACCTTCAACTGATATACGCTGCTCTGTTGGCGAATTATCTGGAGAGCGAAATATTCTTTGGAGCTTTTTGACCGGTCGTCAAGATTCAATATTATCGACCAGCGACGACCGCAATATTCCTCTAGTGTGACTAAGCCGCATCGCTAGGGCGAATGGCGGACTTATCAAGAGCTTGGCTAACGAGTCTCGCTTTATTGACTGACCGCCTAGGCCGGATCGTGCGAAGGTCAGCTTCCTGCTAGTAGAGCAATTGCACGTGACCCCGTGATGAGTCAGTCGCTGCCCACGACTTCGGCTTCCACGCCGTCGCATATGACGCTCGACTCGATACGTTCATTGAGAACCTCAGTCGCTGCCCACGACTTCGGCTTCCACGCCGTCGCATATGACGCTCGACTCGATACGTTCATTGAGAACCTCAGTCGCTGCCCACGACTTCGGCTTCCACGCCGTCGCATATGACGCTCGACTCGATACGTTCATTGAGAACCGCAGTGGTGGCTGCGGCCATGGCTTGCATAGAATAGGATGACATCGCTTTTACGGCGGGCACTCTCTGGCAATTAAGACTTCTCCTTACGAGTTATGCTAAACGTCTGCTCAGATGCGCTTAGCGAATATGTTTGCGATTTGATATCGATATTCACAACCTGGTAATGCTCGGTGGCTACATTATTTCTCGAAGAATACTTTCCGGAAGCAGCAACTCCAAAATGAACAGTATTGTGTCGTGTATAAGTCCTCTTTTTTTCAAAAGTTGGGGTCAGATAAAGGAGAGGGAGCTTTTACATTGGAGGTTACTTTTTTCTTTAATACTTCACTAAACAACGTACCTGCTTTGAATGGATTTCCGGAATTTGAATATATTTTGGACGCATTTTGAATGCATTTGTGGCATTTCAAATGAGATGGACGGAATGGAAGATGACACAGTCTACAGCACGAGTGACGATGACAATTACGGTGTTGCACAGAGTTTCCACAAAATTTCAAACTTGTGATATGAACGAGGACGATAGAGGGCATCATCGCCATTCCTGATGCAGAGGATAGTGGTAGTGACAGGAGTGATTATTAGCAGCCTTGACATTGTTCAGTTCATTCAGTTATTGAATAAAAGTAGTTTTTCCAAAAAATTGGTTCAAAAATTTGGAGGCATTGTACAATGAGGGTGGGGCTTACGCACGGTAAAATACGGTAACCGTACTGTCACTCTCTTGTGCAAGACCACTTCTCACCGACCTATACAACGCTCGATATTCTTTTGGGGCGTTAAGTGGTGGAGAAGTTCTTCGGGTCATTAAGCTAAATATTATGTTAGTTGGGAACCGCTGTAAAAATGACTGGCTATAGCCACACATATTAGCACACTTTTCAAATGAAAACGTGATTCAACCTCTAAAGCTTGTCAGTATTGCGAATGCGAGATTGGCCTTCGACCAAAACGTTTGGCGCATTGTGGAAATAACTTCGATAGATGTCCGTCCAACGGTAAACGTTCATTCTTTGGCTCCAGCCTATCTCTCAGATCTATTCTCCCACCAGGCCAAGCATCGTATCACCCGCTTTTCGGAATCCAACAGTTTACCAATACCTCGTACAAACCTCAAATCATTTTGAGACCGTGCATTTAGTTCGTATGCTCCCGAAGCCTGGAACTCCCTCCCGACTTGCGTCAGAACATCCCCTGACTTGACCACATTTAAAAGGAACTTAAAAACACACCTATTTAGGACAGCATTTAGTGGGTCCCTGTGATTAGTCCTTCACGTGCTTATGCGTGCTGACACTGTGCATGCTGCCACTAACCACATGTGCATGCTGACCCTGTGCATGTCACCCATAACCATGTTATTCATGTTGTTTTTCAAGCATGATTTTACTCACCATTCAATCGTGCTTCTCTTTGCAGCAAATGTGAAGCGCCTAGAAAGAGATTGAGTTCTCTGAGGGCGCTTTATCGAGTACATTATTATTATTATTAATTTTAATCGCTAGGGCCGGCGCCTGCGCCATTAATTACCATCCATCCTCCCTGGGTTGTACCGCCGTGACTCCTAATTTAACTTAAGCAATTCAGCAATGCCAGCCTACTCGTCCGCCCAGGTCCTCTTGGTGTATAATTAAATAGCCACTCCTTGCATTAGTGTAGCGGTTCTTAGCGACAGAAGCTGTCGCTCCGCTCTGCTCTGCTATTGGCTGAGTCGCTTGCTGTCGCCGCTCGGCGGCTCTCATGCGCGACGTTGAGATGGCTGCTACCGCCGATCGCGACCCTTCCAGCCGTTCTTAGTGATGTCTAAGTCGAAGGTCACTTCTGTCACCTTGCTAGGCAACGGTCAACTACTCTCGCCAAGCTTGGGTACGCTTTCTATTTACGTCCGCTTTCTTGTGCGAAGTGTCCTGTCTTCGGTTACCCATTTCAAAGCGCAACGGCTTGGAATCTCACGATTTCTCAAACTTTCTCATGCAGAAGACACGTATCGTGACCGTGCAGGCTGTACATAAAGTCACACGCAGTTCTGAAACGTCAATTTTTTAAGCTTGATAATAATAATAATAATAATAATGATAATGCACTTGATAAAGCACCCTCAGAGAACTCAACCTCTTTCTAGGCGCTTTACATTTGCTGCAAAGGGAAGCACGATTGAATGGTGAGTAATATCATGCTTGATAAACAGCATGAATGGTTAAGGGTGACACGCAAAGGGTCAGCGAGCTTCCGCGAACTGTTTCTCGCAGCAGAGAGCAATTCAGACGCCCGCGCCGTCCATTTCAAGCCGAAGGCAACCGAGCCAGAGCAGCAGCCCCGTCGTCCGAAGCCGAAGCACGCCGAGAGTGTCGCAGTGGGTCCACTGCTTTTCGCCAGGAATGACCGGTGTTTGGGCGAGTCGGGAGGTACGCTACGGTACGCTACGCAGACGATATTGCAACATCCCAGAGAATATATGCCGTTCCTGAGCGGGAAGGATTAAGAAAGGGTCATCTCGTCACCTGTCGTTTGACGGCATCGAAAGCCAAACTCGTGTACAAGTCAGTTAGGCTTTGGGTTTCGGAGAGCTGTATGCTACAGTGGCTGTGCGTCCGCCGCCCATCTCTGTAGCTTTGAAATAGACTCATCTGCGCTACGGACGTAACGTACTCGCGTGTAACGGTACGGTTGCTCTTTCCTGAAGCCGCGGCGTCCCGCTACCGACGGCTTACCTGGGTGCGTTGGCGCTGCGCCTGCGACTCGGCAGCCTCGCTCTGAGGTGTCACGTTCGCCGGTAGTTGTTAACTCGCGTCGGCTAGGACTAGTGCTGTCGAGGGTGCTGTGTTTGTAGCACCCGACATTCGTGCAGAAGGTGCTACATCACACGCGAGACCGTGCGGCAAAGGCAGGGTGCTTAGCGGATCGCTTCTCGCTGACGATTTCTTCCGCAGCCCGGACAGTAAACTGCTACTCCCGTCTCGATGCCAGCGCAGCACTGCTTGCAGAGTAACCGTGTTCGCTGTGTGGGCCAATTCGCCGAGCGATTGCGCCGCCGTCCCCCCCTTTTACGACGGTCAGCACTGTCCTAGCGCCTACGCCGGTGGCATGCGCACGGTGCGCCGGCGGTCACTTGTCTCGTGCTCCGCCCTCGTCAAGAAACCGGCCGGCGGCGCTAGTCCGCGCGTCGTCGGCTAGGCTTGCGACGCCCTCCTCACTTTAACCGCCGCATCGTTTCCTTAAAGCGAGTAGGCGTCGCCGAGCGTCCGCGGCCTCGTACTCGTATTGCCTCGTACTGAATCCAGTCCAGCAGACGCTCGGGGCAGCGAGCTCCGGGCTTTGGAGCTGAATGAGCCGAAGGCGCCGAGCATCCAGGCGATCTGAGCTCTGACGCGCAACCGAGCAATTCGAATGATAAGAGTGAGCGGCGTCTACCGTCCAGCTGCGCCCGTACTGACCTCATCCCGCTGTCCGTCTTCCAGTCAAGAAAGACTTACTTGCCCTCTGAGAGCGCAACCGTGTCCTCCCTGTGAGACCTGGATTTCCGTCTGGGCTACCGTATTTAGCACAAGTCTCAAGTATAGGCTCCGCGTCCTTCAATGGGGTTCGTATCGTGTCACTCACGACGAAATCAATGCTAGACCATGGAAAAGTGACTTCCGCCTAATCACGCTTCCGTCCTCCGCATTGAAAACACTCAATGAGTTGTGGCAGAACTGCTAAACTCGTATGCTAAAACAAAAGTTTCTTTTGCGGAAGTCCTAAAAATAGGACTAGCCATTGCTGACCAACGATGATCTGGGCTAATCTTTAGGATTGAGGTAGAAATTTCTAGTTGAAAGCGAAATGCTGAACGATGTAAACCAGCGGCCTCGGGAGATAATTTGCACTCCGCTAAATGTATACTCTGGGACTTGCCAATCAGTACTACTTATGCGCTCGCTCAGCTAATGACTTGCGAGCAGCATGCACGATAAGGCATCGTTGTATCGCCAGAAACATCATTTAGAACAACAGGAATTATCAAGATAGGCAGGCTATTCGACGGAAAAAGATAATGTTGCGTCCTGCGATTATCAACTTTCAGCTGGGCTGCCAACTTTGAACTGGAGAGTGCCAACGAAGTAGCCTCAACAAGCAGGCTTATGTGCAGCGCAAAAGTTATTAGAAAATCAGACGATTAAGGCAAGCCCGATGGTGGTGCTACATATCACGTACGGACGTGGTGGATAGCTGGAGGCGGATGTGGGGGGCCTTGCCACGCCCACGACCGTGTTCGACAGGTAGCACCAGATAGCGACATGGCAATGCAGACAGTGCAGACAGCGATTGAGACGTCTCGGTTCGATCGTATGAGTACAACTCGTCTGAGTGCGACACGATGAGAAGGCGATGCATCCTGCGAGAGGATAGCGGCTCTGCTACACCACGTGATGCCAATTTCCCGATCGCATCGGCGAGCCAGAAGACGTCCGGAGGGCAAAAGCTCAAACGACTCAAACTGTTGCCATTGTGCCAGGGCTCTACAAGGCTACACGCGACCGATCGTCCGAGGATGGAAATGAGAGTTTTGATTATAGGAGAGAATGGTGCAATGCTCGGCGAAGGTGACGTTTCCGCTTTTCTGCCGACTCTGAGATGGAGACCAGTTACAACATTGCAGAAATAAGCAATCTTACGAGCGGCGAGATATTAATTTGTATGCGCCCTATTTATGCAGGACTTCCAATCTGGCCTGCATATACCGCAAGAGCCTGACCATTCTAGCGACGGTCTGCCGGTCGGTGAGTCATTGAGCTGAGCCTTTGCTGCCATAGGTTCGGGATGAGTCTGTCTGGAGTCACCTGCACTGCCACCTGCAATATGCAGGCGATGCTATTCGCTTTCGCCAGCTCGGGTTTCGCTGCTTATGTAATTTTGAGTTCGTCGTCTTTATCATTTAGGTAGTTGCGAGAGTCAGCATTGTAAACATTGTAAGTATGTAAACATCGCACGCATTTTGATGCTGCCTGAAATTGGGAGGATTACCCGGATATAACTACAATATCGTAGATAGTAGACACTGGACTGAGGTGCTCCTGCGTTACTACAAGGAAATTAGGTTTCCCTTGGCGATCTTTCGTCTTTGGCGATTTTCGAAGTGTTGTTGCAGCATTGTTGTGAGCCAACTATAAATTACTTAGAAAATAATATAAGACACGCATAAGCCACAAATTGAGAGTCAGAGGCGAAAGTTTCTTTCGGATGACACCAGCCTACGTGGAGGTGATATCTGCTAGCCGACGCAGCTGGAGAAGTTTCGACAGACACGGTCGGCGCAGCATTCAAATTTTACGCACAGTTTTCAACCTAACACTGCCATTCAAATTCGCAAAAGCCAGCGGGCAATGCGTACAGATGTGCTGCTGTACAAAGCTCTGCTTCTCCGAGAGCTGTGGGTGCCGCCTGCTCTGTGTGTGGAACTGGCTACGTGCTCTCCAACTTCTGCTATTTGCTTTGCGAGTAGGACTCCGACAGCGCCTGTACGAGAAAGCTCCTAAGATTAACGGTCCTCACTTTAGGTTAGCATGCCATGTGATCCGTGGATGACACACATTGACCCTAGCGGCATTAAGGCTATTTCGACTTATAACTATACGATTTAAAGCTAATCGAGCCTTTCCGGCAGTAACTAGATAAACGTTTCGAGAGCAAATAGACTCTTAACAGAAATCGGGATTGAACTAAGTAAATCTGCAGATTTACAAGAGACAGCAGTAGCGGCAGCAGTAGAAGCCTTTTGGATGACTATGCTCTTCGTGAGCGCCGATCATTTCACCTTGTAGCAGCTGTTTGCAGAAGCTGCAGGAGCCAGCACATATGGCCGCAGCAACCAGCTGGCAGAAGCAGGTCATGCACCGGAAGTGAGAGAAAAGGCAGCCTGGTTGCAAAGGAATTGTGGAGACAAGTTTTACACTGTGCTGAGAACAAGTAAGCAAGAGAAAGTACGCGCAGTCGTCAAGGAAAGAGGATGAGGACGGCTAATCTATTGTCTCGACACCGTCCAGAGGGAACCACGGTGCTGTAGCAGCCGCCGAACGGCTCCGATAAGAAGTGCGTTGTACCACCCTCTGCATCCTACTCGACTGGGTTCAGATAGACTAGGTTCAGCAGCTACGTTGCTTTAGCTTTGGAAACCCAGTCACCCTATGCAGCATCTGTAAAGTGCACGATTAATACGTAATCAACTAATGTTTATATATATACACATATATATATATATATACACATATATATATACACACATATATATATATATATATATATATATATATATATATATTAGCTGATTGAACAGCCTTATTTACCCAGTCACCCTATGCAGCATCTGTAAAGTGCCTAGACAGAGATTCAGCTCTCTGAGGGCTTTCTACAAATGTATTATTATTCTTACCAGATCATTAGACCGGAGGTCGAGACTTGAGGCTGGAGGCGGACAAGATTTAACTAGTAGACTGATAGCGCTTCCCCAATTTCCGCTAGCTATCAGCATAGCCACTAACGCCACTCGGACGCTACGACCGGTCGTTCCGTCCGGTACGGCAGACAAATCTTCTTGACCCCGGACGTTACGGGGAGTCGCTCTAAATTGGGGATTGGCCTCGACTCTTGCTTTTGGTTTTGCCTGCCGTGCGCTGGACTCTCCGAGCAGGACACGACGTAATGGGAACTGTTTTTAGCGTTACTGTGCGAGCTAGTTTCGACACGTGGACGTCGGCCTCGTCCTCTCTTCGGATCCGATACTCCGGCGAAAGCGTTGCGAATTAGCTGGTTGCCGAAAGTGGGAATCTGCAGCTACACTTGAACTTGCCAGCTCCGCTCTGGACGTCGAATCTTTCAGGGTTTGGCGTAGATTCGTAAATCTTTCAGCACATCGGTGCGGCCAAACTCGCCGCACTCATATCCGATACTGGCAAAGTGCCGAGCCGCCTCTAACGCAAATACGGAGACCGTTTCGTAGCCGCGGATCTGGCCGAATACAGCAGGGAAGGCGTGCAATGCAGTCAGCCTTCGCTTTGCTGGAGCATGGCATCAACGCCCCCTGTTGGGCGCGTAATAGCTAACCTGGAACCGCATACTGCTCGAATCGGGGCTCGCCGACCGTGAAACTGGCCACTGCAGCGAGGCCAAGGAGTGCAAACTCGGCTTACGGACACGACTAATTTAAAGAACAAGAAAATGGCGAGGCCGTATGACAACTGGTTATGGCGTGCAAGCAGGGAGTGGCGTGCTCGCTCGCCGAAACAGTTCAGCTGATTTAATAGCCTCATTTATATATATATATATATATATATAATTAGTTTGTATTTTTATATCAGCATATGTTATTTACAAAATATCTAATGATTAATACGTAATCAGCTAATGTTTATATATATATATATATATTAGCTGATTGAACAGCCTTATTTATATCTCTGCTAATTATAGGGAGAAAGTCCTCCGTCACGCGTCAAGATGGCGAACTTCCGTCACGCGGCAAGATGGCGCACAGTTGTCCTCCGTGACCATACTATGACTACTTCTATGGCGCAGCGAAACGAGTTCACACGCAGTGAGCTCTCGTAACGGCAGAAAAATCTACACGGCTACCACCACCGCTTGCAGTGGTCAGCAAAAGAGCGCCCACTGCTGTAGTACTCGAACCCACGACCCGGGTGGCGAAGAGCGAGCCCCTCACCCCTGGGCTAAGACCCAGAGGCAAAGAAGAGGCGCCAGCGAGCGGTAGTAAGACGTGCACAGCACAGCGGGGCGCGCATTTCATTCGCTGGCTCTTCGTCAGTAGATACCTGCGATTGGGCTACACAATAAAGGGTCGCACAAAATACAGCGGCTAAGGAGAGGCGTGCGAATGAATCAAAGTTCAACACGACGGAATGCACGTTCGACATGTCAGTTTAACTTCCGAAACACTTTAGAGGAATTGGAAGCTCTGTGCCAAGGGCATGCAAGTTGCATTCATCACGTGGAAAAAATGCTGTAACCCCAGGCAGCTGAGCAAAGAATGTGCACGCGGCGAGCCCCTCTGGACGCGTCTGGACTGAATTAAACCTTTAATAAAACCTCAGAAAATTCAGTCGTACTATTAAAAATGAGCTGAAAGCACCCTCTAAAAAATCGACGCTGAACGCACGAGCCGGAGCTGAGCCACTCTAGAAAAACCCTCTAGGTTTACCTTGCGTCACGACATCCTCTGACCACATTCAAAAGGAAACTAAAAGCGCACCTATTTATTGCAGCATTTAGTAAGTTCATATGACTCGGCATTTATGTGCTTATGACGCGCTGACACCCTGCATGCTGCTACTAATCACACTTGCATGCTGACCCTGTGCATGTCACACCTAACCATTTTATTCTCGTTGTTTATTGAGCTTGTTACCGCTGACCATTCGATCGTGTTTCCTTTGCAGCAAATGTAAAACACCTAGAGAGAGAGAGAGAGAGAGAGAGAGAGAGAGAGAGAGAGAGAGAGAGAGAGAGAGAGAGAGAGAGAGAGAGGGGGAGATTGAGTTCTCTGAGGGCACTTTATCGAGTGCATTATTATTATTATCTATCAATTTGATTCTCTGACTCCGCTCGCCCACGGCAGAAACGCAGTGCTTCCGCACATCAACGGAGCCCAAACTGGCGAGCCTGTCGAGTCGCTTCCGATGTCTCCATGTCGGATTTTCAGAACGAGGCAAAAGGCTCAAGGGATATCGCTCATTCAGCTTCACAGCGGTCCCGTGCTAAAGCGTCGAGGAGCGGCAGGACTGGATGTTAAGCATCCTTCGTCGACGACCTGGTACGGTTAGTAGCCGCGAGTCATCGCTTTTTAGCAGCCCAGCAAGCTGAATTAAGAGCTTAAGTTCGTATGCCTGGAGCCTTTGGCACTCTTACTCGGGAAGCCGACTCGTGTGCGTTCCAGAAAGCCATCCGCGAATTACTGAGCGTGCGTCCAGCATCTGGCTAGCCCCAGCGGCCCCGTCGAACAGACGAAAGTTAATCTGAGCGCTAGATTCGCCGCCCAGAAGGCCCAATTAGCCCTTCATGAATGTTAGCTTATTAAAACTTCACTTCAACAACCGTGGCTCCTAAAGCCGTTCGGAGCCTCTTCCGTAAGCGGACTCTGAATTGGCGCACCGGAGGGCGGCACCTATTCCGGAAGGAGAGTCTGAATTGGCCAGCTGAAGGTGCGCAGACCAAAAAGGTCTCTTTATCCCCTCTAAAATAAATATTGATAATAAATTATAGATATAAGTTATACTTACAAATAATTCTGGGAAATCTCAATAAAGGCGTTGAATGAGTGCCGCCGCAAAGCCTCTTTATAAGCTATTGCAAAGGAGAGTGGCCCTTTCGGCTGGGAGGGCGGTGAGATGTACCCCGAAGGCTACCTGCACGGCAGGCTTACGGAGCCCCGTCCGAAGTAGTTAATCTCTCAAGTACAGACGCCTGAAGCTGCCCGATGGAGGCCCGGAGCAGCCGGATTGAGGCTCTCCGGCCAATTATCTATCATTATATCATCATATCATCTTGGAAGAAATTATCATTCCCAATTCCGCACGACCCCTTTAGCCTTGGTGCCGACGGCAGGAGTCGAGGCCTCTTATAAAAGTAGTCATAGCGATGAAAAATTCAAATATTTCAATAAACTAAGAGAAATAAGTCTCTTTCAAGACACTTTGCAGATACTCTAAAGAAAACATGTCCTTATAGTCTGTGGTAACGTGCTCAGTGTCAGCACGCATAATAACACAAAGGATACATCGCAAGAAGTCAAAAAATGCCATGAAAAACACGCACGTTTTTAGCTTCTTTTTAAATGTCGTGACGTCAGACGGAAGTAAGTTCCAGGCCTTGGGAGTATAGGACCTAAAGACGCGATTTCCAAAGGCCGTGAGATTGATTAAAGGGCGCCTTCGCGGTTTCGCAGCTAAACGATATGAGACAGGAGAGCCAGTAATACCGTGCCCAGCCTGATTGGGGAAGAGTTTGTTTGGTAGGCTGGAGCAAGAGAATGACAGGGCAAAAAAGTGAGGGACAAAACCTTAAAGTCAGTTCGCTGCTTGATGGAAGACTGCCAGCGAAGGTCGGCAAAAAGTGGTCAATACCAACCCATTAAAAAAACGCGAACACCATTTTTAGAGAGCCCGAGGGTACGCGCTGAAGGCACGCCGCTCAGCGGGTCTGTTCGGACCTGTCTGAAGGAATCGCCTCTTTGATGCCTTTAAAAATTATGTCCGTCCATCTTTGAAAAAATGACCCCTCAGGAAACCGTCCTCTGAATTTGCGCACGCGAGGGTAGCCGCCCGTTTTGCAGCCTCTATAGCGCCATCTAAAGAAAGTTATATGCCTCTCAGGAAAGAGCCAAAGCTGAATCTGCCCATCCAGGGCACGCTACCGATAGGCCTCCGAAACTGCTCTCTCAGCCAGGTCGCCTCTTCCTGGAAGCCTCGGTGGCGCTCCTGCCCAGGCCACGTGACCGACACCGGCCATAACTGGCACCTCGAACTCTGCAAGCAAACTGTAGCCATGCAGCCTCCACTCATGCAGCCATGCAAGCGCCGGTCGAATGCAAATGCAATCAATATTGGCCGGCACCTTAAAAATCAATCCGAATGTCTGAGTAAAAACACCTGGCTCTATTCAAGGCTGGCCATCGAGTGACTGACAAGTCAATACAAGCCCAGGCACGAGAGACGCGGCTTTGTTCGAAAGCCTGCTCTTAACTGACCTAATTCTCAGATTATCGTGGCTTATTGAACAAAACTAAATGCAAGGTCGAAGATTTTGAGATATAGGGTTCCCAATACTGTTCGAAAGCGTGTTTCGGCTGCGAACGATTTTTTTGCCCGCACGAAAAGCAGCCCACGTAACGGGCGCCAGTCCGCAGGGCTGCTTTACTGAATGCTAGTGAAACTAGTGGCGGCGGCTAAACCAATCGTAGAAGCAGCTTCAATGCACGCAGGTCTTTAGACCGTAGAAGAGCATGACAGCAATTGATACCACTCACACCTCAGCAATAATTTCTCGTGCTTTCGAAAACGTCTGGCTCAATGTTCCGTAGCTCGAGAGGGAGATCGCTGTCTGAGCAACGTACTGGCAGAAAGCTGGCGGAAACAAATAAATGATTATAAAATTTCTTCATACGATCTAAGCTATAGATCACGAGACGGTGCAAAGCAAAAAACGTACCCTTGAGTGGTAAATACCAAACTTGTGTATTTGCTCTGGCTCGGAGGCGCGAAACAAGCCGAACTGGCTCAACAAAGTCGCGATGTCCACGTAACCCAGACGATTCCTATCATAAAGTCAGTTCGAGTCAGCTCACATCGAGGCCTAATGAATCCACATGGCCGGCGTAAAGTACGTCAATAAACATGCCCTCGGCACTCAATCTAATCATAAACTAGTCACGTCACGGTCTCATAAATTCCCAGTACAACATCAAAGTGTCCACACCCTACCTACATCTTGAGCCTTAGATCTGGTGCTAGGGCTTCTGGACCAGCCGCTGCCTCCGGCTGCGGGTGCACGTCCGCCATTTGGGCGGTGCACTGAGCCCCACAGAATGTAATCTCTATCAAGACGCGTTACATTTGTCCCAGGGCTCGAGCCTTGGTCATTAAAGGCGAGTGTCCCGCCCCTGGGCCAAACCCGGGCGGCAATTGTTAAACGAGCTTGACCTCGCTCTGGGTAGCCGCAGTCAGGTTGTACCGGAAGACCACATCTTAAATGTTTCCACTGCTGGTTGCCGTCGTGCTCGGTGTAGTGTGGTCATGCCGCTCAACGGTCTAGTTTCCAGACGGGCGATACGCCTAGCAAAAATGCACGGCCACACCCCAGAGCTTTTGCAGCCACACGAATGACTCAAAGCCACTACAAAATGTGGTGTTGTCTATCTAGCAAAAGCTGTCTCGGCGCGGACGCGAAATGTTTGCTCCATCTCCTTGAGAAGTGATATGCACTGCCCTCGTCTGGCAGCCGCTGCCAGATCGAGAATCCACTCAGCTCACAATCCATCGCTGTGAAGTGCTGCTCGGTGAAGTGCGGCTCGCAGCAGGAGTGATTGACATAGCACTCCAGCCTCTGCAAGTTACTCCTCATGGGAAAGACTGCCGTTGCTCCAAGACGCCGGCGCTAGGTCGACCTACCTGCACGGGAGCCGAGCTCGTACCTTGCGTACCGTGCATATATGCCTGCCGAAAGCCGCTTTGGCTTAGGGTTCGCCACAGAAAACTCTCCTGCATGGTACCCACTAAGTCGTTGTGGCTTTGTGGAGTTACATATGGAGATGCATTACACGACATTACGAAGCGTCCACCGCACTGCTGCCGACGGCCACCAGGCACACGCAATTAACAAAGCTGCTGGTTTCACACCAAAGAGTCCTGGTACCCACCGGATGGCAGTAGCAGGGTCCTCCGAGAATACGCAACGATAACAATAATAGCAATAATAATATTACATTCGATAAAGTGCCCTCAGAGAACTCAATCTCTTTCTTGGCATTTTACAATTGCTGCAAAGTAATCGCGATCGAGTGCTTAATCGTAGCATGCTCAATAAACATCGAGAATAAAATGGTTAGGGGTGACATGCACAGGGTCAGCATGCAAGTGTGGTTAGTGGCAGCTTCAACAGTGTCAGCACCCATACGCACATAAAGAACGAATCGCTGCGACCCACTAAACGCTGTCATGAATATATGCGTTTTTAATTTATTTTTAAATGTGGAAAAGTCAGATGTCGTGACGCAGGTCGGGAGCGAGTTCCAGGCTTTGGGAGCACGCGAACTAAAAGCACGGTCTCCAAAGGGCTTGAGGTTTGTACGAGTTATAGGTGAAGAGTTCGGTTGCGAAATGCGGGTGTTACGATGGTTAGCTTGGTGGGGGAGTAATTAGATATATCTAAAAGGTATGCTGGAGCCAAAGAGTGAAGGGACCTAAAAGTGAGTGACAAAACCTTGAATTCGAAGAGTTGCTTGACTGAGAGCCAGTGCAGGTCGGCGAGAAGTGGTGTGATGTGGCAACTGCGACGCTCACGACAGACAAGCCTAGCTGCACAGTTTTGCACTGGCCGTAAACGCCTGATTGCAGAGGCCAGTAGGCCAGCAAGCAGTGAGTTACAGAAGTCGAGACGGAATGTCACGAATGATGCAACTCGTTCGCCATCTCCTGGACGCTAGCTAGCATCGAGCGGCGAGCCACTGCCGTGACGGCTAGCTCTAGGTTTTACGTAGCTACAAGCCATCCGCTAACAGCCTACGATAGGAAAATACCCAGCTAATTGTCTGCAGCACGAAACAGCCTGTCGTTTCTTCCGAAGCCCTTCGAGGGCCCTGATTGAATTATTGAGATGCCACAATAGCTCGCCGTCGTGTCGCCGCATCCGAAGTCCCAATGCACGACCGTTCAGCGACAGCATGCATGGCTTGGCTACTAGACAAAAGCGCTGCAGTAATTCGCCGACTCGTTAGTTGTGCTGACTATGGTGTCGTCCTCGAAGGAATCGCTTCTCCAGCGAACGAGCGGATCCAAGGGCCGAAATTTGTGTCCACCCGCCGTCATTATTGTAGTGGCCACATGCTGGCCAGAAACAAAAATACGTCGAGCAACAGTGTTTACTCTTAAATTCTGCAACCGTCGATGCCGCAGCGATGGGTGAGCGTATATTTGCTGATAGGCCTCGCCTAGGTCAATCAGGCTACAGCACTCATCCACGCGAGCTCATCGCCGGCTCTATTCTATTCACTCTATTCTTCCCCAGTATGCACTGCAGCTCATGTGAGCTGAATAATGCCTGAGCACTCTCTTGCAAACGACGCCAGCCACCCAAGCCGTATCCACTCCTCCATACCGGCCTCATATTCGTCTCCAGTGGACGTGGCAATGTTATAAGAAGCGATCCGATTCGTCCGACTGGGGCTGCTGGCACCGTCTTGCTAAATCCATGCCGTGGTTTACTCACCGTAAGCAAACTCGGCGATAAAGTCCATATCGGTCATCGACGCGTCCCTAGCAGCCGTCAAACCGGTGCCTAATAGCACATCGTTATAGGGACAGAAGCCTAGGGCGCATCGCCACAAAACTTCGCGTCCTTGCCGTCAGCGCCGACTTGCACGCCTCCGATATTCATGCAGTGCCAACATCGGCACGGACGTGAGGATAATCTACCGCAGCTCCTAGGGGGCCTAGATCAATATTCTCAGTTATTAGAATCGTTACGGCAGTTTCACTTTTCACCTTGCACCGAAGATTACCCGAGATACACCGCCTTGCTATCACTCGATACAATGTATTCTCATTTAGAAGAGAGTCGGTGCATACGTAGTCAAGGCAACGTGCAGCCGTGCAAGGAGATGCAGAAAGGAAAGAGCAGCAGCAGCAGGAGGGGGGCACACTTAGTCAGTGGCACGTCGTCGACCTGCACAGCGTGGCCTCCTAACGTCGGTCGAGGAACTGGGTGGGTCCAGTCTTCTCGACTCAAGCTTCAACGGCGTTCTGCGAAGCTTGCTGGCACCGAGGCTAAACGACCGGCTATGCGAGGCAATTCAGAGACCAGGGCCATGCCCGTATCTCCTCCGTCTGTAGCTACACAAAGCCACAAGGATCAGTTAGAAATGTTAACGAGAAGTTTTCTATAGCTAGCTTAAAAAGCGTAAGCGGCTTTCTGTGCACTCACGGTAGCCATTCGACGTCATCTCACGCGTGAAGAGAAATTGAGAAGCGTAGCTTAGTCAGCAGGGCAGTCGAGAAAGTGAGAAGCATGGAAGTAGCAGCTCAGGACGGCTGCAAAGGCTGTGCCCCAGTCCGCAAGCAGGAGAATAGATATCCCCACGTAAGAATTGTGGGAGTGAGCTCCTTAGTCTAGGACCTGCAAAGCTAAAGCTTCTGTCGCTAACGGTTTTAAGCATGGCAGTGAAACAGCTAATGAATTGTACACAGAGGACCCGAGGGCACGGTGATGCTGAAACTGGTGCAGCAGTTCAGGTAAGTATGAAGGAGCCAAGCCACAGCGGGCCTTATTAGTATTATTATTATTATTAGCTTAAAGTCACAATAGGCCATACAAACCTTATATAAGTATTCCAAATGCCCAAGCTACGAGCCGCAGGGTGTGAAAAGCTGGGTACAAACTAGGCTCAGCGTATACCGTAGGTCTACAGGCCCATGCCGTCCTCAGTGCATCGCTTTTCGAACCAAATTTCAAGCTCGAGGCACTAGTCGAATGACGTAAGCGTTGCATTCGCTCACAACAATATGTTTCTTAAATGGCTTTTTTGCACGAAAACGTCGTTCTTTGGCAGGAGGTTCACTAAGTTGGGAATGGGGAGTGAGGGAGGGCTTAGATAGAGACCACTTGCACCACCTCAGCTGTCACGATGGCCAACCGGAGTGCTGGTGCCTGGCCTAAATAAGTAACAGACGACTCAGTTGATGCCGTGAGGCTCAGTTCAGAGGGATGCCAGCACGGAAGAGATGAACAAAACTGACCAGAGCCAGTCTTACGTGCTGAGGGCACCAGTGGTCCTGGTCCCTCCCACAGGAAGCACAATTCCGTGGCCGAGGCCAAGGATTGCAACCTTGCAATCGCGACTGCATGACAGTATGCCTGACGGTATACAAATATGTACACTAACTGCTCTGTGTGCACACCGTATGAGGTGCTGTGCAACATCAAATGCACCGACAGCCGCAGCTGCTGCTAATGTTGGCAAATATGACCGGCATGGAGAAGACTCTACAGACCGCTTGCAGAGGACCTCATATTCTGTCTGACGGATGAGGCCCTGCCGTGGATAGCATCGTTCAGCCCCGACCTTGCCACTCCTCAGAGTCCTGTGGCAGTCTCATCACATTCAATAACCCGTGAAGTCCCGCAAGGGTCCATCGTCGGTCCCATGCTGTTCTCCATGTATACAGAGCCTCTCGGAAAAGTGTTACGGGCCCTTGCACCACCTATCGCTAATGTGATGCTGCTGAAACCCAGCTGCACTTGTCGTCTAAACCATCAGAATCGGCTGCAGTGACTGATAAACGGAAAGGCTGCCCTTAAGTCATTCAATCCTGGATGTCGGCCAATTTTATTAAGCTAAACAGTGATTGAGCTGAACATCTAATTGCAGGAAACCCTAGCACACGGCTGGACTAGGAGACTTTGCTGCTCTAATTGGCAGTGTCGTAGTAATACCATCATCATGTGCTCGAAATGTGGGTGACCTCTTTGGTAATTGCTTGTCGTTAAATGTTTCATTAAGAAGATCGCTTCCACACCCAGTCATCACGTCGGGTTCCTACGCAATTAAGGACTGTTTATCATTGCATTGTAATGCAATCTCTCTCTCACTCTGTAACTCTTCAAAGCCACAAAAACTAAGTGGGTGTTATGCTAGAGATTTTTCTATAGCACAATTTAAGCATGCTTGGCTTTCGGAGCGAATTTGGTAGCCAACAGACTTCATCTCACGAAACAAAGAAAACTTGGGAAGCATAGCACAGTCAGGAGAGCAGTTGAGGTAGTGAGTGGCATGGAAGTAGCAGCTCAGGACTGCTAGAGAGGATGAGCCATAGTAGGCAGCAGGAGAACAGTTGTCGTTGCATAGGAATCGTGGAAGCGAGTTCCATAGTCTAGGACCTGCAGAGCTAAAGCTTCTGTCGCCAACGGTCTTTAAGCAGTGAAATGGAACAGCTAATTTAATGTCCATAGAGGACCTATGGGCACGAGGAAGCTAAAACTTGTGTACTAGTTCAAGTTTGAAGGAGCCAAGCCGTGGCAGGCCTCACGAGTCAGCATCAGAACGTTACTCTGTATCTGTTCATTAAATGGGAGCCACCGCAGCTCCTTCAGCAAAAGAGACACAGGGACGAAGCTCTGAAATTTTTTGATTAACCTTGCAGCCGTATTTGTTACCAGTTTAAGTGGCCAGAGGCTTTTTGCTGTAGCCCAGCCAAAATGGAATTGCAATACTCCAGCCTAGACACTACTAGGGAGCTAGTTACATTTTTTGCAAGCTGCTGTAGTAGACAATACCTAATCTGTGATAAGGATCAGACGAGATGGCCAGCATTGGAGGCAGCCTTACTACTACTAATAATAATACATTTGTATAGTGCCCAGAGAACTGAATCTCTTTCTAGGTACTTTACAGATGCTGTACAGAAAGCATTACCGAATGATTGGTGGTAACATCTACCAGCAGCAGGTGCAGTGTAATGAGGCATATACACAGGAAGGAAGAATCCCCTATGTAATTATTTCTTTGTAAGTCTTCCTGTTGTAGAGGAAGATGCTTACAAATGGTGCAACACTGCAAAACTGAGAACGTGGTTTTTGTCTGCCATGGGCATCTCATTATTGCATTACACCACTTGTCTCCAACTTGCACTAGCTCCCTTCAAGCAGGGCATCGATTCCAAGGTCGCCGTCACTTACTTTTAGGTCACGTAACTCTTCTGCTTCAGCTTACCTATCTGATATGCTAACTGCCCGGGCTTGCCTTAAGATCACCTGCTCCGTGACTGCGGTTGCTTAGATACACCTCTTACCAACCTCAAAGTCTTTGAGATCGTGCCTTCACTTCCTAAAACGATTGACATCATGACTTCACCTAATGAAACATTTACATCTAAGGTAATAAGCCCACCCGTTTCTGACAGCATTGGTTTGTAAAAGTAAATCGTCCTTTATTTTCATATTCATGTTGCAACTTTAGCAAATTATCATCAAATAGCAGCTCATATCATCTTATCATCAGCATCATCCTTTCCAGCCTATTTTAAAAGCCTAGAAAAAGATTTAGTCTTGTCAGAGCACTATACAATTGAATAGTTATTATTAGGCCCTACTAAGATGCACAAATGTCCAAAGAGGTACTGATGGACATTCTACCATGAGTGTGTACAGGTTTGGAAAGTACGATTACACGATGTGAACGTGGGTAAGATAAGGTGAGTCGCGCACGAACTTCAGCAGTGAACCTCCTCTCTGCTTCTGCTCCCTTCTAACCCTTAGCGCTTTCGAATTCGAAGCAGCCGATATCAGTATGCAAAGCAGTGCTGCTGCTCGTGACTGCCACGGTAGTTTCGGTGAATCAGCAGAGCAAGGTCAAGGGCAATAAGCAGAGCAAGAAGTAAGAGAAG